>VDFB02283369.1:0-13332 GCA_007258455.2 Sequoia sempervirens
ATGAACAAATTTTCACCCGATTTGGAGTTCCCAGAGAGCTTGTAACTGATCAAGGAGCTCAGTTTACGTCAAATCTGATCACTGCACTTATGAATGACTATAAGATCAAACACAGGAAGTCCAACCCCTATCATCCTCAAGCCAATGGTCAGGCGGAGGTAACAAACAGAGAAATTGAAGCAATCCTCACAAAGACAGTGCAGATTCATAAGAAAGACTGGAGTAATAGACTTCCTGAAGCAGTTTGGGCTTACAGAACTACATGGAAAACAATAACTGGGTTTACACCTTTTGAGTTGCTCTATGGGAAAAAAGCTATGTTACCCATTGAATTTGAACATAAAACTTTGAGGACAGCTCTTGAACTCAACATGGACTTATCTGAAGCACAGAAGGACCGTCTCCTGCAGCTAAATGCTTTGGACGAAATGAGAAAAGCCGCCCTGCAGCATACAGAAGTAATCCAACAGCAGAGAAAGAGATGGCATGATCAGCACATCAAAACCAGAAAATTTTCTGCTGGAGATTGGGCTTTGTTATATGATTCTAGGTACCAAGAAAACCAGGGTAAACTCACAACACGCTGGCTTGGCCCCCTATGAGGTTGAAAATGTGTTTGACAACGGAGCTGTGCAGCTGGTCACAATTGATCCAGTCCGTTTCAAATTGCTCGTCAATGGCCACCGACTCCTTCTGTACCATAAGCCAGTTTCCAAGGAAGACTTCATGAAGCAGTTCATTCAGGTTCCTCCCGCTACTCTTCCTACAGCCGAAGGCTCTGGCCTTTCTCCTGCAGCGTTCCTCTAATTTTCAAAAAGCATGCCCATAATAAAAGTTTTCTTTTTAAGAAAACCCCTTTTCTCCATTTAAATTTATCGCCCCCACCTCATTTCTTTATCTTCCATCCATCCATCCCATCCATCCATTTCATTCGTACATTTCATCCGCCCACATCACCCATCCACTTCATCCGTCTGCATCAACCTTAATTCAGATATCTTTCCAACTTGTCAATTCATGCAGCGTCGTCATCTTTCTTCACACGTACGTGCAATTACTAAAGGTACGCCATATCTTTTCATATCGCATATTTGATTTATTTCATTCCATTCAATTACTACTATGCATGTACCGGTCATTATCACCTGAATCTCTACCTATTTTTTACTACATGTGAGGACACATGTCATCTTTTAAGTAGAGGCGGGGGTGTTCATACTCGTTTGGCTTGTCTTTAAAGCTACCATAGCGCAAAATAATCTTTCTTTAATATATTCGAGGGTACTTTCAAAGCATTGATTTTGTGATACACAATGCATCTTTTTTTTCTTCACAAACTACGATTAAGGCCTTGTTTCACGAAAAGTTCATTTTGGAAAAAGAAAAGAAATGTGGCCGACCGAGGAGAGAAAAACGAACTTAGGAAAAAGCAGGAAGATCTTAGAGCCAAAATTGAGTTATTTAAAGCTGCGGACATGGGTGGTAATTAGGTTAGTGCGACATAATTTTGTGCTCATGGTGTTGTTACTGAAACCCTTGGACAGCCCAAGCATTTGTACTGTGGATGGTTAAATTATTTACTACGAGTTTAAATGATTTTTGATGAGGAGGCGCAACATAATTACGAGAACACTACGAAGGAAACCACCCGTATGGGGTCCTAGCGATTGTTGCAACGAAGAGCGAGAATTGCTGAGTAGCGGAATCCGGCCGTTGGAGAAAACTTTTCTTGAATCTTTGCATTTTACAAAAGAGGCAAGAATTACGATGCACCATGATGGACCCTTTAGGACATCTCCAAGCAAGGATGCAAGCGGGTGTCACTGCCTCTTCCATATTTAGAGTATGCCACTTATATAATGAGGTATTTAACCTGTGAAGGCCATTTTTCCTATCTGCATTCGCATCATTTTAAATTATTAAGCCATATAAGGCATGGGTTGGCTGTGAATGTTCTGAATTTCTTATTAAAGTTTTTAGAGCAAAGTTCCCATGGAACTCAACAAGGGAAAGATAACTCTGTCACTCATCATGGCCTTATTAAATTGCTTATTGAGCGCTCTTTGAGAGATGTTTCACCTCTCTCCTGGCAACAATTTTTTTCCCAAAAGAGTTTACAACCTCCACAACCCCCTAGGGTATTTACCCCACGGCCTCAAAGAAAGAAGAAAGAAATTGCGTCTACTAGTGGAACAGGGCAAGGGTCATCTACTCCTGTAGCACCCGATCCTGTAGCTGTCACAGCTGAATCCTCTGCTAGGGTACAAACTAGGTCTGCCGCTAGGAGGGAGAAAGGAAAATCAAAGGCAGAAGGGTCCCCAGAATCTGACCCTTGTTCTCAGAAAAGGCAATGCTCCTCTCCTGTAGCACCTTCCCCTGCAGCAGATTCTCCTACAGCAACAGCTGTTGATATTACCAGTTCACCATCATCCTCTGGTAGGGTAGAGCCCCCTGAACAAACAAGAAAAAGAAAAGCTACCGGAACACCCCCTGCAGCCACATCAATACCAAGAAGGGTTTCCACAAGGAAACAATTTAGGGCCTCCCTTGTTTCACCGCAACCTGAGGTGATTGTAATTTCAGAAGGATCTGTTGAATCTGAGAATGCTGCTCAGAGTTTGGTCGTTCCTGAAGAGGAACAAGTAGAGACAAAAGAAGCAGGGCATAATGGGCATGAGTTGCCAAGTCTTGATGATCTGGTTAATGCTGCTATGCAATTCTCGGAGGAAGCTCAGACTTCTTCACCGTAGCAATAAGAAGAATTTATCCTGCAGCAAGAACAAGAACAGGCTGAACAACTAAATGTGCCTAATGAAGTTATATTTCATCCTGCAATGTGTAAAGCCATTGTTGTGTATAGGAGGACCTTTTTAATTGAATTTCTGGAATTTGTTAAAAATAATTGGAAAATAGTTACACTGCAAACTGTGACTTTTTGACATATTGCCTAGACTGATATGCAACAAAGTTTGTGGCAAATAGAAAAGAAGAAATTGAAAAAGAAAATTGAAAATCAGAAACAGGAAATTGTTGAATTGAAAGCAAAAATGGATGAAATGCTAAAGGTAACCGGTCAAATTATGGAATGCAGACCGCCACCCAGAGTTTATGCTCTGTGCCTCAAAGAACGGTTTTTATGGTTTCAATTGATGAGAATTTCCAGAAACCAAGACCCCATAATTCATTCTGCCAAAGAATTTTATGAAGCATATCAAGCATTCCCTAACTGGTTAAGGAATTCTCTGTGTGAATTCTATTTGCATGGCTTTTTAATACCACTTGAAACAGAATGGAATCCTCTTCCATACATTGGTGATATTCATTTGAGAGCATTCATGTCATGGGCAGAAAATGAGGTGAATTATGGCGAGGCTTGATGAAACGTATGAGAGAATTAGAAAATAGAACTGTCCCATTCACGCTCTCAAAGTTCAAACTTCCATGCAATCTTTGAGAAAGATTGGTTTACATTGACATATGAGGTATTAATAATGTTTAAATGAGAACAAAATATTTGACATCGAGAGAAAGCTAACTATATAATGAATTCCAGGCACAGCAATATTCATTTTGGAGATTAGCATATACCAGAACTAAGAAAAGATGGAAAAAATTGACTGTTGGGTTAAGAAAGTCAGAACCACATGGTCCCCTCAACTTTACAGCTGCACTCAAACGAACTAGCAGATATATTCAATTGGGACTTCAAACAAGATTTGAATTGTGGCTGCCACTGACATTCAGACCCCCTATGCTAATGTGGCCCCTATATTCTCATCAGGCTACAAATCTTAACAGTGAATTAGAAGACCGCAGATATGAAAGGTGCTGGGATTTCAGAGGATTCTATTACAGGTTTGGACATCCATTCCAGAGTCATGCAGCCACTAATGACTTCAGAGAAATCACCAGGAAAGTTAATGCTGGAGGACCAGCATTGGGCTAAGTAGGGGGCAGTGATGAGCCTAAAATATGCTCATAATTTGATGATATGATAAACTTTTAAATGATTTCATTTTTGTTATTTCATGGCTGTTTAAACTTTGATAAAACTTTTTATGGGGATATCCTGTAGCAAGACACTTTTATATTCCTGCAGCCTATTGTGTTGACTTGATTGCATTTATTGCCCTGTTGACTCCCGAAAATGGCTGGTATATCGTATACAGTTTTTAAATGGTGAAGTAGATTTGAAATGTGTGATTAATGAATAGATATCATGTATGTACCATATGCCTCTTCTTGCGCATCTATTACCTTTTGTTTCACAGGTTGTTGAAGAATGATCGAGTCAAGCGCAGCCGATCTTGGCCTTGCAGTAAAGCCCATTTCCTGCACGAATTTGAGGAAGCTCCGCCAAAGACTCTTTGACCGAAACCAATTTGAAAAGATTTTTAATGGAAAGTCAATCTGGAGAGAGTGGAGCACTAGATTCTCTCTGAATCGGGTTGAACACATAAATTCATTTATGAAGTTTGTTCCTTGATTCAAGGATATACTTTACTTCCACGTCTTTCTTTGATGAAGTTGGTTAGTTAGTTGTTCTTCTAATTTAAAAATAAGATACTCCTCCTTCGCGAGGTGGTGATAGAAGAGAAATAGAATGAGTAATAGATGATTTTTAGGTAAGATAGAAACAGAGTAGCAGAGATCATGTAAGAATCAGTATGATAATGAAAGACAGAATCTGTTTGACCGGAAGCGAGTTTGTTGTTAGTTTCACACCAACAAGACAGTATATTTCATTAAATTTCATGAATAAAAGTCAGTGAAGTTCGAGTTCAGCATGCATTAGCAATCAGTAGATCACTTTGGCGGGGGCCCACTTAGTAAAAGAAATTATCTATAGTTAATTAGTTAGATGTTCTTTTACGCTGATATCGGTTAGCTTTCATCTTTTTGAAGTTTTATGCAAACTTCAGTCTTACGCTCACGCAGCATAGAGAGTCCATCCCTGTGACTGTTCTTGCAGCATAAGGCGAGTTCATGGTTTGTGCTTCAGTCGTAGCTGTTACAGTTTCTATTTTAATCAAGCATAGTTGAGTTAAAGAATTCTGCATTACCATTCTGTAGCTTAGATAGAATTTCTTTCCAGTATGTATTTTTGCTAAGATTTGACTAAAACAAATTCCTAGTGCATATATTTTGCTGCGCCATTTAAAGTCTACGTCCCCTGGTTTGACAAGTAAATGAACGCCCACAGGAAGATATTAGTCACCTGTCGAAATGTCCAATTCCTAGGAAATTTTCACTGTGATATTCATATCCTTTTGTGAGTGCAAGCCGGTGGGTGGTCACATCAGAGTACAAATTGGCAGTGTGCCTACACCTAGTTATGACACTCATGGAGGTCAATCACAAGGAGTAGGATCTTCTAGGAACAGGTACCCACAATCTAAAGGGGTTCAGCAGCAACAGTAGCAGTTGAGGCAGAAGAACTCTCAATCTCAACAGGGTGGCAACTCTCAGTTTCACAGGGATCAAAACAGGAACCAAGTTCGTTAGGAGCATTTTGTATAGCCTACACCTAGCTTTCAATCAACGCCGAGTCGAGGAAGTTTTCAGCAGTAAAATGCTCCATCAGGGGGCAGAGATTTTGGCAGAGGTACTGGGTGTTACTCATGTGGTCAGCAGGGGCATATCACTAGATTGTGTCCTCAGAAGAACACCTCAGGATTTAATTAGAGGCTAGTTGCATCAGAGCCGATAGTAGGTGATGTAGGGAGATCTCATCATGTCTTTGCTATAGTGGATAATCATTACGAAAATCACCAGAACACCATTGTTGAGACATCAGGTGTGTTGCATAATTCTAGCATTTCTATACTTTTTTGATTCCGGTGCATCTTATTCTTTTATATCTCCTTTAGTAGTTGAGTGATGTGGACTGGTGGCAACTAGTCAAGGCGTAAAATGGCATCTTGAATTGGCCTCAGGGTCAAAGGTTGTTGTAGAGAAGCTTGTGCAGGATTGTAATTTGAGTATAGATGAATTGTCAACTAGGGTGGACCTTAGAATCCTACCACTCAGTTCTTATGATGTCTTGGGAATGGACTGGTTGAGTGCACACTATGTTGTAATCGACTATCACTATAAAGTAGTGTGGTGCATTGATTACTCTGGAAAGGAGGTGGAGATAATGGGTGTTCAAAGACCCATTTCATTGCGAATGATCTCTACCATGCAGCTCAAAAGGCACTTTTGACAGGGTTTTCAGCTCTTTTCAGTATCTATGAGTGACTTGGAATGTGAGGATAGTTGAGGGGTGTCATTGGATGATTACCCACTCCTTAAGGAGTTTTTTGATGTGTTTCCAGAGGAGATTCCTGGTATGCTGCCAAAGCGAGATATAGATTTCCGGATTGATTTGGTACCTGGAGCTGAGCCAATATCTCGAGCTCCATATCGAATGACAATGCAGGAACTTCAGGATCTTCATCTATAGTTGGAAGAGTTGTTGGCTAAGGGATTTATCTACCCAAGTGTCTCACCTTGGGGAGCACCTGTGATATTCATGAAGAAGAAAGATGGTTCTCTTCACTTGTGTATTGATTATAGGTAGTTGAATAAGGTAACAGTGAAGAACCGATATCCTTTACCCAAAATTGATGATCTCTTCGATCAGATAAAAGGGGCGAAGGTGTTCTCTAAGATTGATCTCAAATCAGGATATCATCAGTTGAGGATTGCAGATGTAGATATTCACAAAACAACATTTTGTACTCGATACAGACACTACAAGTTCACTGTGATGTCATTTGGGTTGACGAATGCACCTTCAGTCTTTATGAGCTTAATGAATGGAGTGTTCCGAACATACTTGGATAGATTCGTCTTGGTGTTTCTTGATGACATTCTAATCTATTCTAGGTATATGGAGGAACATGAGGAACATCTAAAATAGGTGTTACAATTTTTAAGGGGCAATCAGTTGTTTGCTAATCTTAAAAAGTGTGAATTTTATAATACTGAAGTTCAATATTTGGGCCATGTGATTTCTGGAGAGGAAATTTCAATTGATCCTACAAAGATTCGGGCCATTGTGGATTGGCCTGCACCCACCAATGTCTCAAAAATTCACAGCTTCATGGGACTGGCAGGCTATTATAGGTGGTTTGTCCAAGGTTTTTCTAGGTTGGCACATCCTATCACCTCTTTACAGAGGAAGGGAGAGAAGTTCCTTTGGTCCGATCAATGTGAGTTAGCTTTCAAGACTCTAAAGGACAAGTTGACTAGTGCTCCAATCTTAGCAGTTCTGGATCCGACAGATGACTTTGTTGTTTGTACGGATGCTTCTTTGGAAGGCTTAGGGGTTGTGTTGATGCAGGAAGGGCAAGTGATTGCTTATGAATCACGGAAAATTAAGGACCATGAACTTAGTTACCCCACTCATGATTTGGAGTTAGCCGCAATTGTGCATGCCTTGGTAAGATGGCGACACTTTCTCCTAGGGCATTAGTTTGAGTTGCATACAGATCACCGTAGTCTATAATACATCTTCATGCCGCTGAACCTGAATGCAAGATAGAGAGGGTGGATGGAATTTTTGTGTAAATACGATTTTGAAGTGAAATATATTCAGGGCAAGGAGAATGTGGTGGGGGATGCATTGAGTAGACACAAGCATGAGATTTCTACTATGGCTCTTGAGGTTGATTTGAAGAGTTAAATTATTTCTGCTCTTTCTTCTGATGATTGGTATCAAGTGGTGAAATCAGAGATCGAGTTGGGCAAAGCTTTGGAAGGTAAATTTTCTAGATACTCTTTAGATTTAGATGATGTTTTGCGCTATGCAGGCCATATGTATGTACCTCCTACAGAGGGTCTTCGCACCCTAATCTTGTCTGAAGCTCATAGAGCTCCTTATTTGGCACAGCTAGGAGTTAAGAAAATGTATGCTGATCTTTGCTCACTATATTTTTGGGTAGGAATGAAGCGTGACATTGCTGATTTTGTGGCTAGGTGCCTTGAATTTCAGAGAGTTAAGGTTGAGCATCATCATCCGACAGGCTTGTTACAACCTCATCTTGTCCCAAAGTGGAAGTGGGACATCATCTCTATGGATTTTATAGTCGGGTTGCCTATGTCTTCCAAGAAACACAACACTATCATGGTCACTATTGATAGGTTGACCAAGGTAGCCCATTTCTCCTCTATCTGATCTTCTTATACTACTTCTGTGGTTGCTAGGGTGTTCATGGAAGATATTGTCTGATTGCATGGGATACCATGCAGAATCACTTCTGATAGAGATACGATATTCACATCTGCATTATGGACATCCCTTCAGCGGTCCTTAGGGACTAAGTTGAGTTTTAGTTCTACCTACCATCCTGAGACTGATGGTCAAACTGAGAGAGTTAATCAGGTGCTTGAGGAAATGCTCTACATGTATGTCATGGACCAACAATCTTGTTGGCAATATTATCAGCATTTGGTTGAGTTTTCCTATAACAATTGCTATTATAGTTCTATTGGCATGGCTCCATTTCTGGCCTTGTATGGTCATCCTTGCCGTACCCCTTTGAGTTGGGATTGTTTGGATGACAGGGTGCTTCTTGGACCCAAAATGCTTCAAGAGATGGAGCAGCAGGTAACTCGCATCTAAGAGCATCTGGTAGCAACTCAAGATAGGCAGAAGAAGTTTGATGATGCTCACAAGGGTGATCGGAAGTTTGTAGTTGGAGATCGAGTGTTTCTTCGAGTTCATCCTCGAAAGAGCCCTATTCGTCATGGAAAGGGTTCTAGGCTTGCACCCCATTTTGTGGGTCTGTTCAAGGTGTTAGAGCATATTGGTCCTGTTGCCTATCGCCTTGCCTTGCCACCTAGTCTATCATGGATTCACAATGTTTTTCATGTATCATTCCTTAGGCCATATTTTCCTAATGTTACTCACATACTTGATTGGAATGCTCTATAGGTCAACGACGGGAAGCTAGCTCTAGAGCCCATGGTCATGATGTAGCACAGGAGACTCATTCTTAGAGGCAGGGACATTGAGCAGGTGTGGGTCCAGTGGGATCCCAATAATGAGACTTCAACGACATGGGAGGATGCTTCCTGTATTAGAGAATCCTAACCTTACTTGTTTTCTGGCTTCCAGGAGTAAGCCAGATTCATGGGGGGGAGGATGTAATAACCCTCCTGTTTCCTAGATGGACTCAACAGTTTCTATGCTTTGATTTGATACTTTGATACTATGATGGTACTTATATTGTTTGGTTTGGTGGTTTGGTTAGTAGACTTTGGTGTTTATGCTTATACATTTTTGGACATGGTTATTGATATGGCATTATGGTTGGTGATGTTAGTTGATTCTAGAATTATATTATGATGCAGTGATTTAATAAATTATATTATGAGATGATCCATTAGTTTAGAGATGTTATTTTATCATTTATATTATGATTGTTAGAATAGATGTGATAAAAGGACAGTGTAGCATCACTCGTTCACGAGTGCCCTGCTACGCTGCAATTCCTTCCCACAATTTTATGCTTTGATTTTATATAAATATATGCACATGTACACGACTTGGTTTGTATGCACGGTTTGTAGGTACAGAGTCTCGATTCCACCTGCTTCGGCAGGACAGGGCGAGCACCAACAACCCAATGGTATAATGTTGAAACAGAGATGACAAGGAAGTCACCATGTCCGATGTTGTCAGACCGTCTTGATTGAATGGTATTGTGCAATCTTGTAATTGTCATTTATGTATTTATTATTGTTTCATGTGAGTGTCTTTTTGTATGTTATTTATGTTGGTATTTTATAAGTTGTGATTGATTTAATTAAATGATGGTAATAATTGTTTATTATAATGTTAGATTAATTTGTATTTAAATATTTAAAAAGTTTTAGCTTAAAAAGTCATGTGTTTTATTAAATTCTAATTAAATATTAAATTGTGTTTTGTTAATTTAATTAAATTATCTTGTTGAAGATAATTATAAAATAAATAAATTAAATAAATCAAATTATGTGCAAAGCAAGTAAAGCTTGCAAAAGCTGATTTAAAACAAAAAGTATTGTAAAATGGAAAAATAAATAAATCAAACAACATCAAAAGTTGAAAGGACGAATGAGGATTAAGTGTTGACTAAAAAGCTTATTTTTAAAATAAATAATTTCTTTATATTGGATTTTTGAGGCTTTTTAGAATCTCACGAGGAGTCGAATTGCTTACGACCCCCTATAAACTATAGTGCTGGTAAACTTTTAGCGTGGCCAGGTGGCCGAAACGACCGCCCTCCCGGTACAGGGGGTGGGGAGACTAGACCTCATGACCAGCCTCCTACAATAGGAAATATTTATGGCCCAGACTAAGGCCCCAACCCCTTGAGCTTTTGGAAAGGAAGGGAAATATCTTTTATTTAATTGAAAATTTGTGAGTTTTTCTCACACAGGAAAATTGGAATTGAAGTTGCACAAGAATTAAGTTTTTTGAATTCAATAGTTCTTTTGGGATTCTAGAAAGGGATTTTTCAGTCTTTTGCTTGCATTATGTTGGAGACAGTTTTCTAAATAAAATCTTGCATTCGAATTCAAGCATAGTATTGTGGAGAGGAGATTTCAAAGTAGGAACGAGAATCTCTTCATAGAGGCCATCGAGATCAAGCAAGCACCATCAGGTTCTCAAATAAATGCAAGACTCCAGGTTCCCTTCTCTACCTTTGATTTCTTTGAATCTACAAAAGAAATAAAAAAAATTACGACTTGAATGAAATTGTGTTGTAAAGAAAATATATGTCTGAGATTTAGTTAAATATGGTATTCTATGAAATAGAACGAAAACTCTTGGGATTTAGATTTTAATGAATATGCAAATTTGTGGAAGAGGGGAAACAGGTTGATCTAAGATGTTCTGTGATTTATTCAATTTGGTTATGAAAACAAAAGAGAGGAGGAATTCATTATAAAATTTTGAGTTGTGTGTTTTAAGTTTTCCTTAAAGTTATTTTATGGAGAAATACATCTCCCTCTATAATAAAAGTAATTTTGGAAGAAATATATATATGTATATATAAATATATATATATATATATTACCTTTTTTTTGTCTGTCATGAGTATACTGTTGTACTGAGCTTATGTTTTGAATATATTTATATATATATATTTAAATATGATTATGTAATTCGAATGTAATCTTTTTTTGGCCTTTTGTATTTTATTTTGGCCGAACCTCGGAAAGTTGGCGAAATTGAAATTGTGTTATATTTCAAAAAAAAAATTATATAAAAAATATATATATGTGGGAGAGGAGAGGGATGACGCAGGCTGTACCCCCTCCCCATACCCCTGCACCAGGCCACAAACTGCGTTGCAGTCTGTGGACTGTTGCGCACAGCAGTCGTGGGACTAACGACAACACCCATGTATGGGCGTTGCTCTTTATGTTTTAAAATTGTTTTTTTTTTAAACTTTGTTTTATTTTTTTATGTTATATTATGTTTTATATATATTTATATATATATAAATATATATTGCATGTATATTCACAATTTGAGTATAATTACATTCATTTTTGTTTATTTGTATAAGTTTGGGAATTATAAGAAAGGAAAATGTTAGTAGATATATATTTTATGTTTATATATATATATATATATATATACATACATATATATATATATGCAATAAATTGTATTTATAAATCTAGATAAATTGCAAGTTTAGAATTTATTGATTGGGTTTTAATTGTGAAAATTGTAAAGTTGGATTGTATGGGTTTATTAAATGATACAAATTAAATATGATGGTAAAATTGTTATTGTATGTTTTAATTTCAAATGGTCTCTCAAGTTATTTGGTCGGGAGGTTTTAATATTACCATTTTATTATAGGGTTGGTTTTTCCTTGGATGTGGGAACCCTGTTGTAAATTTTAGACCCAATTTTGGTTATTGTGAACCTTATTTCCAGAGGTTTGATTTAATTATTGAATGTTATCCTCATTTTGGTTGTGCTCTTGGAATTGAAATTCATTAGTTTTATGCTTGGAAGAGTTGTACGGGTTGTTGAGATTTTGATTATGAGTTATCACGAGATGGGTAATACCTCGCATGTCCTTATCTTGAATTGTGTGCTTTGTTCATTATAGTACAACCCTTGCCTAGTTTTTGTTTATGTTAAGGGTCTTAGGGAGAGTAGCTCTTTGTGGGCATTAGCGCCTCGAAAGGAGGAAGAGCTCAGGATAACCCATGTAAGAGTAGTATAACAAGTGATAACATAAAAATAGACTTAGGGGGATGGGTAGTAAAACACACAAGATAATAAATATTGGATACATCATCTATGCATTAGGGCTATCATAGACTAATGATAGACTGAGCAGGCCGTTGTCGGCAAAGTTGTAACCTCGTCCCCATGAGAAGTTATCAGCTCCGCATGAGCTACCCTATGGTGTTGGCACCTCAAGTAGGAGGAAGGGCCAGGATATCCATAGATGGGTGTCGACGCCTCAAGTTGGATGAAGGGACAAAATATCCCATGAGAGCTATGCGATGACACTCTCTACTAGACACTTGTTTACTTGTTTCCTTCTTGCCTCTGGAATTTGTATTTTGATTGTTGTGTCAGTTATTCTAGATTTGTATTCTAATTGTTGTTTCAAATTCTCTTGGAATTGGTTTATGGTTGTTATTTAGTTACTTGGATAATGGTCGTTGCTTTGGTTAATCGTGATGAGATTCATAGCTTTGTCTAATTATGTCAACTCGTGAATGTTGTTGCTTATGTCATTATAATCCTTGAGTTGTACTTGAGTTTTGTGCTATTTTGTTCATTGGAGACAGTTTGGAATTCATGGTCGTGATCTCTTCCTTGTCACCTATGAGCATGAGGGTTGAGTTATTTATAATTCACATAGTTGGGTGGAATGTGCTCTGCACCCGTTGGGTTCCCCATTAGCATTCTATCTTCTCAGCATTCTACAGTTGGATTTGTACTAGTGTTCACTCTGTAATTCATATGTTATTGTACTTTGTATCATCCCACATGTTTGGGAAAGTTATTGTAATTCATTTATTAAGATCATGTAATGTATTGTTTAAATGATGATGTAATAGTTAGGAACTTTTGTAACATTATTGTAAGAGATTCTTTATGATTGTAATATGTGACATGGTGATACCTTCACTTTTGACTCATGGATGTAATTTTATTCATGGTTATTATAATATTAATGGATAAGTTGTTTATCATTATCTTTTACTTTGTTGTTAGATTTTTGCGATGTAACCTCGCGTTCCCCAGAGAACTAAGTTGTGGTAATGTAATGTGCAATGTGAATGTGTTATAATGTTTATTTTCATGTTTACTTTATTTAA
>VDFB02283370.1:0-114046 GCA_007258455.2 Sequoia sempervirens
TGAGTGGGTGAAGACATGAAATAATGACCTACAAATGGGATGAGGGAATATAGATGAGGACCCTATAATATGGTGAAGTCTATTTTCTTGCACATGAATTGTCTAAGTAGGTTTTGCCATGGTACTTATCCAACATGGCACTAAGGTGGTTTTTCATCATAAGATAAATTTTTTATCTTTATATTTTTTCATATTTATTATTCATTTTTTCAACTTCTTAGGCTAGGATAGCACCTATTTTCTAGTTTTCATCATGATGACTCCCCAAATGTATGCATGAAATGGTTTTCAAAAGGAGTTCCTTTTCTCTCATACACTATTTTTTAGTTTTTCAAATTTTTAAATTTTTGACCAATATTTTCAATTTAGATGTTATTAGATTTACCATGGGAACTTCATTTTACACAATTTTATTATCAATATAAAACTTTAAAGACCAATTCTTTATGTTTGTTATGATCAAGATTGTTCTTATATAATTGAAGATGATTAGAGTTGTTGAGTCATCTTTGATAAAGACATTTTTACTTTGGAAAGAATGTTCTAATGTTTTGATGGCTCAGAATTAATTTTAATTTTTACATCACATATATCATTGTAAGCCTCTTTTATTATGAGAGAATCCCCTTTGGAAATCAAGGTATCTCCTTATTTTATCTTTGAAGCTTCTTTGATATGTTGTTCTCTAGGGAAGGTGAAATGGATTAATGATGGATACATATTTCATGGTGTATGTGAGATAGGTTGGGTAGTAAGGTATAATGATAGAGGTAGTTGCAGATGTCATGATATAATGGATAGTTTGGACCAACAATATTATAAATAAAATTTGATTCAGGGACATTAGACATGGGGACTAAAAGTTTCTTGACTAAGAATTTATAGTGATGAATATTATGTGGCATATCGAAAAAGGATTGAATAAAGGCCATGCCTTATAATTTTTTATCATTTATTTTATGTATTTATTCTTTCATTTACATATTAATTATAATATAAATGATATTGGTATCAATATTTGTATCTATATCAACCCTCTTTGATTCATTTCCAAAGGACTATTGGCATATTTAAAATTTCACGGAAAGGAAAAGTTCCCTAGTTAGTGATGTCTCGAAGAGTTTTCATTACTAGGTTCATCATTTTAAAAAAAAATATTTTTTTTTTCAAATTTTCAAATGATAGCATCTGAAAGAGGTTTTACCTAGGGTAGTTAAGCTTTCATTTTTCCCTTTTTTGTTCTTTTAATTTTGTTTGAATTTTAAATATTAACTGTAGACATGCAAAATTAGCATATTGCATTTAATCAAGTCCATTCATTAAATAAATCAAGCTTATTTTATTTATCTCTAAGGTCCTCCACTTAAATTAAATAAACACTATCATTATCCCCCTTAGCTAAATAAATCAAATATTTATTAAACTAAATCTTTATCATTTTCCATCTCCTTTTTGATTTAGTTTAATCCATAAATCTAAAGAAAAAAGGTCAAATCACCTAATCCTCTTTTAAATTAACTAAATCAGGATTAAATCTAATCTAATGCATGTCACATTCTTTAGATTTTCCCACTTACACAAATAAAGAATTTTAATTAATTTATTAAATCCTCATTTTCCCTCAAGTTTGAATTCAAATCAAGTTGACTTGTACCTTCCAACATGGAATTAATTCTCCTCTTACATGTCCCCCACTTAGCATTTAAGCCCCTTTTTCTCCCTCCAACAAGCCAAATTTGAAATTTGAAAAGGCCACCGAATGCCATTTATTGGTACATTGACCAAAACTTTCACATCCTCTGTCCACTCATGTTTGGACAAGTGGCTCCTTCCTATTGGTTGAATCTTTGTCCCACATTCACCCATTTTGCATATTTCTCCATCCTATCATTCTATAAATAGGAGGTCTCATTCATCATTTTAATATACACAATTCATGCAAAGTTACTCTCTTCACATTGAGAGTTGATTTTGTCCACTCCATCTTCAAGGAATTTTATCATTGAGCTTTTCAAGGGTTGGGAAAGGGTCATTTTTCACAAAAAAAAGTGACACTAATACACTATGGAATAGGTGTGCATTTGTGCTTCTTTTATGCTTCCAATTAGCTTGTTTTATTATCTTGTTTGAGAGTCATTATGTATTATAATTTCATAAGAGCATTTAGTAAATTTGCATAAAGTAAACTTTGTTATGGAGTTTAGATTGTGTGCAGATTTGTAGGGTGCTCACATTATGGCACTAGAAGGAGGGCTTGAATTAGTCAATATTCTAAGCCTTCTATTTTAAAAAAGCTAACGATCTAGTGATATGTGCATTCTATTTTAGAATTTATTTGGTATGATTTGAAAGCTAATGAGATATTGATCGCTCTGATTTAAAAAGAGTAACTATAAATTCACATTAATAGAACATTGAAAGCTAAATTAGTCAACATTACAAGCACTACTTGTCTAGTATAAATAATAGATTGATACTATTGTATGTATGATTTATGTTGATTTTTATAGAAAATTTCTACTTGATATTCTACCTTTCTATATAGATTGGGCCTATGTGTAGAAGAGATTTTTCTCTGCCTCTAGTGGCAATGACTAATGGCCCAAAGCATGCAATTTATATGCATCACCATAATTTGAGGGGACTACGTAAGCATGGGACCAATCACCCTAAGGCTCATGCTAATGCTCATCAGATAGAACCGACACCTCCTCCCTGAGGCTTATGCTTCGTGCTCATTATAGATGCGCCCTAAGGCTCACACGATGCTCATCGAGGATAAGTCCAGCGTCGATGCTCATGACAAGACCTCCTAGGTGCTTGATTAGTGGTTGGAGATCTATGACATGATGCTGAAATGGAGAATCTACGGGTACCTTCTTAGTATATTGGCCAAAGCAACCTTTTGAATTTTTTCTCTATTGCTTCCCCTTCCTTGTAGTTTTTTTATGTCACTTTATGACTTTTAGTCCACAAAGAAAAATATCCACAAAAAGTCTATTACAGTGCCGAAAATTAGAGTTTTAAAAGCGGACAATTGTCAGGAACTGAAGTACAGATCAAGGATTCCTATTTCCTCTTTTGGATTTTTAGAAATTAAAAAGTGGATTCATTCACCATTAGCGGTGAATTAGTCCTATTTCTCGGCATCAAAAGTGTTCTATTCCATTTTGGATACCCATTTGTCTCAAACAAGCTCTAGAATAGTTTCTTAGATCTGGGACTAATTTTCCCAGAATGGTGAATAAGTCCCAGTAGGCCAAATTTCCAACATCACTAGCATTTCAAAAGTCATTTGTAGTCTCCAACAAGATCTCAGGTGCACACATTCATTTTCGTGCATTTCTATTATAATTTACCTTTATTTCTAGGTCATTTTATGTATGTTTGCATACTACACTGTGTTTCCAAACACTTCATACTTCTTTAGTTTTGCATAAATAATCAATCCATTTTATCAGTCCTTTGCATTTAGATCATTCTATTTAGATATATTTTCATTGTACTTGCATTAGTTTGAGTGAACCACCTAGATTTTGTGTGGGATCTATCTCTCCTTTAAGGGAAAAATCCTAGTTGAGCAAGAGAGTCATAGCACCTACTCCACAAAATCTATGGTTCTAAGTTTGTAGTTCTTTTCTTGTTCATTTCTTTTAAGCTTCCTCTTCCCACACTTATTGTGACGGTTAGGTAGAATGGAATGACGTTTTGTCTCACCTAGGGGAATCTGACCGGTTGCATTGGATGCCTATAATTATTAAAAGTATTTACAAGTAATCTCCTTGCATGTTTATAATTTTTGGCTCTTGGAACAAAGTTTAAGTCTAAATCTGAAATCACACTGTCAAGGCATACTCAAATTTTTGTTTTCAACTTAAAGTTGCATATAAAGGTGAGCTCACACAAATGAACTTGAATGACAATTACATCTCTAAATCAGCCCAGCCCTAGCAATAATAAGAATACGAATCTTCATAAATCTGGACACTACTACTCCTCTTCATGCACGCATTAATCTCGTTTCCACATTGTTTAGTATTGACATTAAATAAGAATTGAAATCTACTTACACAACTATTTTCCAAGCTCTTTTTATTCCTGTCATGGCTTTATATATTATAATTGCGCTCTCAAAGCTCAGAGATTAAGATGGAGTTCAAGTAAAACCTTTGCAACAATAGGAACTGAGTTTGATTATTAAATTTAGCTATTTTGAAAAGGAGCGTATGATCGATTCCAATGCTAGTTGAATTGTTTTGGCTTGCCTTTATATTTGTGAATAGCAATAATGATCTTCCTAAACATTCTTACAATTCTTTTCAGTAAATTACATTGGAAAAGGGAAGGTTTGATACCATAACATTTCCCGATATTCTATGGTCTAAACAAAGTTATACAATTATCAGACGTAAGGGAAATCAGTGGTTTATCCAATAATATACTTGAGTTTCTTTGTTTTTAAATACATGTATACAAAATGTGGCATCATACATAAAGCATTAGGATCAGATTGCATACCTAGATATTGACTGTAGGCTAGGTTGGAAATCTAACTTAAACAATCTGAGTTTTCTCTGTCAGCTTGCTCCCCGCTATCCTCTAACCCTTCCTCTTCCGAAAATTTTTACAGGCATCTTCTTAATGAGAGCTACTTCAGCTTCACGTACTTGAGAGTAATGCTGGTGATTCTTCTCAAATATCATAATAAGATTATCCCTTGTTGTAGAAATGGTGCCTCAACTTCCAAGCTTTGAAAATAGATTCTACCTTTTTTCCTAAAATTATTCCAATGTAGCCCTAATATCTCATGGTCTTGGCCTTCCATGAGTTCCATGATACCTTTTCTGCATCAAGATTCAAGCATGTGCCGAGATATGGAGATAGGTGGTAATAGCGGTCATTTGAATTATCCAGGTGCCAGTGATTTGTTCCAGTTGATTGAGAGAAAACAGGTGAGCATCCAAATGATACAAAAGCCAACCAAATTGAAAATGGCTATTATTAATTATGTGACAATAGAATAGCTGAGGACCTACACACAGTCAAACTGTTTCATTTGTTTACCAACAATATCAAGCTTCATGAGTTCAGATTAAAGGAAAATAAAAAGAATTTCTATGTGAATCTCAAAGAAATAAAAATTATAGTGGTATTTTATTTGTTTGCTCTCAATTCCAAACTGTCCGATTTGAATTAAAAATTTCCAAATTGAAATAGAAAGGCACTTGATAACCTACCATACCAGTTTTTCCAACCACCATACCAGTTTTCCCAACCACATTCAGTCTAGCAAGTAAGACTCCCCTTTCCATCTGCCATTTTTACAATCACTATGATAATGGAACCGTATAAATTGTTCTTATGGGGAAAAACTTTCTTGAAGAAAAATCATTTGTCAAATATGTTTTGTGATAAAATGTGCATTTATACCTTAATAATAGATAAATATTTGTTAAATAGAAAAAAAATGATTAAATAGTAAAAACATAATTATGAATAATTAATTTTAAAAAATAGGAATAGGTCCTACCTATAATTCTTTTGGCAGAAACAAATAAATAAAAATAATTGTAAGTTTTTTTAATTTGTTTTATAAATACATTCTAATTATTATTATAAATATTGATGCAAGTATTAAAATCTTTAAAATGATTTTTCCAATTTGTTAATAAATTCTCATTTTACCATTAAGTTTTTAAAAAAAATGCAGGACAAAGAGACCACACGCCATTCATTTGTCTTATTGTTAGCTTTTTTGTTTTCTTATTTTTGGAATAGAAAATCTTGACCAATGAACATAAAGATAATTGTTTGTTTTTTATATTCTCTTTAAAAACTGATTTGTTTATCCATTAAAATTTTACAAATATTGAACTCAATTTTTTCAACAAAATTTTAATACTTTTGATTGATTAAAAATTTAAAAATTAATCACTAATTAATTAATAAAAAAATTAAAGATTTTATTAGATTTATATTAATTAGATGAAATTATTTAAGAAATTACTAACTTATTAAATTAAATTGATTTTTTTTTTTCATAAAATTGGAGTAAGATTAAGTAGCGATACATTTCTCTGAGTGATTTTTTTTTTTTTTTTATTATCATGGACCTTTTTTAGAGAACATTGAGTGCCTGCTCTTTTCCAACAATATGAATTCATGAACGGTTATCCAAAATAATTTATCCATGTTAATAACAAATTATGCTATTTGTGTTAATATTTTTGAAAAAAAGTTTTGAAATGTGAAGGAATATGTATTTTGTTGACTATTATAATTCAATATATGTCAAGTAATATGTATTTGCTTGTTATTATCTATATTATTATATTTAAATATATAGTTATGCATTCTAATAGTTATTATAAGAAAATTATTGTAATTATAGCTGATAAATTTATAAAATATATTTACATTTAAAATTATAATACTGTTTGTAAATATTTCACTATTAACTTAGTTCAAAAAATATATCTTAAACTTTAAAAATTAATAAAATAAAATTAATTGTATTGATTTTTTTTCATTATTATTAAAAAATGAATAGTTTAAAAAATATTGCAGCAAAGATTAGATTAACATTGAAAATGGTTCTTAAGCAAATTGATTAGAACTTCTTATAATACTATTTAACCAAAATCACTTACTATTGTGTGATATATTATACTTAAGTCACTCACTCTTAATATTAATTAGTAGAAATATGTGGTATTTTGAAATTTATTCCTTTACTCTTATTTATGAAAAAATAAAATAGTATTTTCAATTATAATTACATGATTGATTTTATAGCACAAAATTTATTTATAAATATTTAGCAAAACTATAATAATTTTCATGAAAAGTTGAAATAGCTTACATTACAGATTGACTAATTTTTTAATTTAATTTAACTATCTTATATTCAAAATATATTGTTATATTTAGAATGAGATTTTGTAAGATTTATTTATTCTTTAATAATTTATTATAATATTTTATAAAATTCATTACAAAATATTAGAAAGCTTTAACAATATTTTAACATTGATCATGTTCTATGGTTTTAAAAGGACTCAAGTAGTTTTGGAGCACAAAATTTATTTATAACTATTTAGCAAAACTATAATAATTTTTATGAAAAGTTGAAATAGCTTACATTATAGATTGACTAATTTTTTAATTTAATTTAACTATCTTATATTCAAAATATATTGTTATATATTAGAATGAGATTTTGTAAGATTTATTTATTCTTTAATAATTTATTATAATATTTTATAAAATTCATTACAAAATATTAGAAAATTTGTAACAATATTTTAACATTGATCATGTTATATGGTTTTTGGACTCAAGTAGTTTGGAAATAAAATTTGAAAGGAAATGAAAAGGTCTTTCTTAGAAAAATTCAGTTATCATTGATAATTAATTTAGAAAATCTTAAAATATTATATAATTTATTGATTATTCATAGTTCTAAACTTCATTTAACTCTTACCTTTATTTTATTTATCTTTCAATCCTCAATAATATAGAAATTAGAAGCTAGAAACTAACTTATTAAACTTTAAACTATGCAATGTGAAATTCACTAGTTAGTTTGTGTGTAAAATTAATAATTAACAATATTGTTTTTCATATAATTACTATGTAATATATTTGACAAAATGTAAATATATAATTTTTTATTTAAAAATATTGAAATCAATAAATAATCATCTTAATTTTTTTTATTAGAAAAACACAATATAAGTATTAACTATTCAAATTATAATATTAGATGCCTGTCTCATATTTTACAGATTTGAAAGCATAAATTACAAATCACATCCCAGACTGATGATATACAATTAAAAATGACCTCGAGTGAGGAGGAAGCCATAAGCCGGTACATGTTCAAGACTGTTGAGCGCCGGTGTTTAGAGGTCCTATTTATATCTGCAATATCAATCTGACTTATTAGCATAGAAAATCAAGAACAAAATCAAATTTCTAAGACTGCACGGAGATACAAAAAGAAAGCTTTATAGTAACAGACAGAATCAGCTGAAAATTTTGTATATACATGGATAGCCATATGGATAGCAACAATGTGATCCTCCTTCTCGATCTCTTTCTTTACCTATCTCTGTTTCTTTTGACTGGTGACTTTGAAATGGAGTATATGGACTTGGATGAAGAAGATGTCTTCATGGCAGATGCAGAGATGGACGAGGAAGATGTGTTCCTCTTTCTCGTTCTTCTTCTTTAGCTGTCTCTGCATCTTCTATCACCTCGTCCATCTGCGCATATACCGCGAAGACATATTCCTCGTTCATCTCCACATCTACCATGAAGACATCTTTCTTTACTATATCGATTTCAACGTCACCAGTCATGGCTAAGCTACAGAAAACAACGAAGCCAAATCCGGATGTAGGAATCTTCAAGAAATTTAAAAAATATAAAGATGGAGGGGAGTTGAAATTCAAGTATTATGACTATGTAGGAGGGTTGGACATGTTTTATATAAAGATGCTGAGGAACGATATATCAGCCGTGCCGCTACAGCTGATAATTAGATATATTACTGATAATTAGATATATTATTTCAAATATCCTTGTTTGTGGAAATCTAGTAGTAGGTTTTGAGGATTAAGTGGAATTTACAGATAATCCAGCAGCTGATAAGATGCTGTAGACCGATCAATCAGCCGTGCCGTGTCACTACAGCTGATAATTTCGACAATATTTAAATCATTAGTCCTAATTATCAGCTGTGGCGACACGGCACGGCTGATTGATCAGTCTACAGCATCCTACCAGCTGCTGGGTTATCTGTAAATTCCACTTAACCCTCAAAACCTACTCCGGGAACAAACGGAATGCTACAAATCTTTCCTGAATTAATGAAAAACAAAACACGATTTAATTATGCAAGTAATCTTTTATATAACTTCATCAAGCGAATATAAATATAGTAAAACCTTTAATTTTATTTTTCTTTTTGTGTGCAGGAAATTGAAAGATAAGAATTTTAAAAATTTAAAACATAAGATACTAATGAAAACAAACTCTAATCTAAATGTAAATGTTGACTTCCATGTTGATTTAGCTTTCGTTGGATGTGGATTCAACTCATTAGAATAATATTCTATTTTAATGAGTATGGATTTAGATATAGTAGACAAGTGTATGAGTGATTGATAAAATGATGAGGGAATTATCTTATTTATAGAATTTTGAAGGAAAATTCAATTGAGAGATTAGTATGACATTAATGATCCAAATTAATAGATTGTCTTGAAATTCAATTGGAGAATTTAAAATTTCTATTTTGAATCCGTTAGGAGATACCAATAAATTACTTAAGTCAATTGACCTAGATAATTGTTATGAATAACATTCTATTTTATGAATGATTTGAATAATAGATGAATTGCGGTGAATGATTAATAAATGATATTAAAATGGTAAGGATTAGGTGAATAATTTTATTTTCTACATTTTACCCTTATTTAGAAAAATATATGGAGTGACAATGCTTTAAAGAATATAAAAGTGTTTTAGAAGAAAATTAGAAAATATGAGGATGATGATGATGATATGCCCTAGTTGAGTAAGAAATGGATAAAAAAAGAGATAAAATGATTGATTGATTCATGTCCCCTCTAGAGATTATCCATGTGCAAACTACATGGGTTGTCTCTCAAACTAAGAGAAGATGAAGAATGAAATATCAAATGAAAGATTGAAGATGATAGAAAAAAGTTAAAGGATGAATGCAAGAAACATGCATATGCATGAGGATCATGATTTATTATGTTGTATTTAAGTTTAAAATATTTTATTTACTATAGAAATGAATATTATGCACTACGGTATATAAGATTAAGGTGACAATGTATTCAATACATGGAATAAATCTCAAAAAAATAATAGAAAAGAGAATGTTCCACACTCAAAAGGCATTTGATGCTCTTTGTGGTTTCATGATGAGACAACCATCAAACATAGCACAAAGAAGCAATAGAAATTTTTCTAATGTATATTATTCAAAGCACATATTGAGTAGTCATAGTGTGGTTCAAATGATAAATCAAAATAAAGATCAAAATACTAAAAGATAAACCAAAGAAAAACATAAGCAATTATCAACTAACACACAATAGTACTATCTCATGCCAAGGTATGGGAAGGACTAAAGGGTGGATTTGGATCATGTTTGGCGCAAGAAATGAAGCATCCCATTTAAGAAACACATATAGTTTAGGGAAGATAACATCCCATATGATGGATTAGAAGAAGATTTTCATGACAAAAAAATACTTAGTTCAACAATATGTTATTGAGATTAATGTAGATTTATAAAAGAAACAATTGAAAGTGTATGCTTCAATTGTGTAGCCTGAAATTTGAAGGCACATGTTATTTTTTGGTCTTCGTGTTTGCGTTTATTGATGGGGCAATGGAAAATGCATGAAAATTACTACTTGTTGAGTATGAAAGGCATTCTAGTAACTAAATTGGCCAAAATGCATAAAGCAATACTTATTCCAAAATATGATGTAGTCAGTTTCCCCTACTATATAACAAGGTGTAGAAATGAGTGGGTGAAAGACATGAAATAATGACCTACAAATAGGATGAGGAATATAGATGAGGACCTATAATATGGTGAAGTCTATTTTCTTGCACATGGTGTCTACAAGTAGGTTTTTGCCATGGTACTTATCCAACATGGCACTAAAGGTGGTTTTCATCATAAGATAATTTTTATCTTTATATTTTTTCATATTTATTATTCATTTTTCAACTTCGTAGGATATTAAGGATAGCACCTATTTTCTAGTTTTTCATCATGATGACTCCCCGAATGTATCAAATAAATGGTTTTCAAAAGAGTTCACTTTTTCTCTCCTTACTATTTTTTTAGTTTTTTGAATTTTTTAAATTTTTTGATGAATATTTTTCAATTTGAATATTCAATAGATTAACCATGGATGTACTTCATTTACACAATTTTTATTATCAATATAAAACTCTAAAGACCTATTATTTATGTTTGTTATGATCAAGATTGCTCTTATATAATTGAAGATGATTAGAGTTGTTGAGTCATCTTTGATAAAGACATTTTTACTTTGGAAAGAATGTTCTAATGTTTTGATGGCTAAGAAATAATTTTAATTTTCACATCACATATATCATTGTAAGCCTCTTTTATTATGAGAGAATCCCCTTTGGAAATCAAGGTACCTCCTTATTTTATCTTCGAAGCTTCTTTGATATGTTGTTCTCTAGGGATGGTGAAATGGATTAATGATGGATACAAATTTCGTGGTGTATGTGAGATAGGTTGGGTAGTAAGGTGTAATTATAGAGGTAGTTATAGATGTCATGATATAATGGATAGTTTGGACCAACAATGTTATAAATAAAATTTGATTCAGGGACATTAGACATGGGAACTAAAAGTTTCTTGACTAATAATTTGTAGTGATGAATATTATGTGGCATATCTAGAAAGGATTCAATAAAGGGCATGCCTTATACTTTTTTATCATTTATTTTATGTATTTATTCTTTCATTTACATATTAATTATAATATAAATGATATTGGTATTAGTATTTGTATCTATATCAACCCTCTTTGATTCATTTCCAAAGGACTATTGGCATATTTAAAATTTCAAGGAAAGGAAAAGTTCCTTAGTTATTGATGTCTCCAAGAGTTTTCATTACTAGGTTCATCATTTTTATTTTTATTTTTTTCATTTTTTCAAATTTTTAACTGATAGCATTTGAAAGAGGTTTTACCTAGGGTAGTTAAGTTTTTCATTTTCCCCTTTTTTTTCTTTTAATTTTGTTTTAATTTTAAATATTAACTGTAGACATGCAAAATTAGCATATTGCATTTAATCAAGTCCATTCATTAAATAAATCAAGCTTATTTGATTTATCTCTAAGGTCTTCCACTTAAATTAAATAAACACTATCATTATCCCCCTTAGCTAAATAAATGAAATATTTCTTTAACTAAATCTTTATCATTTTCCATCTCCTTTTTGATTTAGTTTAATCCATAAATCTAAAGCAAAAAGGTAAAATCACCTAATCCTCTTTTAAATTAACTAAATCAGGATTAAATCTAATATAATGCATGTCACATTATCTAGATTTCCCCACTTGCACAAATAAAGGATTTTAATTAATTTATTAAATCCTCATTTTCCCTAAACAAGGCATCTTTGGAGAATATTCTCTCAAGTTTGAATTCAAATCAAGTTGACTTGTCCCTTCCAACATAGCATTAATTCTTGTCTTACATTTTCCCCACTTAGCATTTAAGCCCCTTTTTCTCCCTCCAACAAGCCAAATTTGAAATTTGAAAAGACCACCTAATGTCATTTATTGGCACATTGACCAAAACTTGCACATCCTCTATCCACTCACATTTGGACAAGTGGCTCCTTCCTATTGGTTTAATCTTTGTCCCACATTCACCCATTTTTCATATTTCTCCATCCTATCATTCTTTAAGTAGGAGGTCTCATTCCTCATTTTAATATACATAATTCATGCAAAGTTACTCTCTTCACATTGAGAGCTGATTTTGTCCACTCCATCTTCAATGAATTTTATCATTGAGCTTCTCAAGGGTTGGGAAAGGGTCACTTTTCACAACAAAGTGACACTAATCCACTATGGAATAGGTGTGCATTTGTGCTTCTTTTATGCTTCCAATTAACTTGTTTTGTTATCTTGTTTGAGAGGCATTATGCATTATTTCATAGGAGCATTTAGTAAATTTGCATAAACTAACCTTTGTTATGGAGTTTAGATTGTGTGCAGATTTGTAGGGTGCTCACATTATGGCACTAAGAGGGCTTGAATTAGTCAATATTCCAAGCATTATATTTTACAAAAGCTAATGATCTAATGATTTGTAGATTCTATTTTAGAATTTATTTGGTATGATTTGAAAGCTAATGAGATATTGATCGCTGTGATTTAAAAAGAGTAACTATAAATTGACATTGACAGAACAATGAAAGCTAAATTAGTCAACATTCCAAGCACTACTTGTCTAGTATAAATAATAGATTGATATTGTTGT
Organism: Sequoia sempervirens; assembly: GCA_007258455.2. Lineage (NCBI taxonomy): Eukaryota > Viridiplantae > Streptophyta > Pinopsida > Cupressales > Cupressaceae > Sequoia > Sequoia sempervirens. Next base: position 13,086 of record VDFB02283370.1, read on the forward strand.
ATGTATGATTTACATTGATTTTTATAGAAAATTTCTACTTGATATTCTACATTTCTATATATAAATTTGGGCGTACATGTAGAAGAGATTCTACTCTACCTCTAGTGGTAATGACTAATGGCCCAAAGCATGCAATTTATATGTATGGCGAGAATTTGAGGGGACTATGTAAGCATGGGACCAATCACCCTAAGGCTCACACTGATGCTCATCAGAAAGAATCGACGCCTCCTCCCTGAGGCTCATGTCGATGCTCATTATAGATCACCCTAAGACTCACATGATGCTCATCAGATAAGACCGATGCTGATGCTCATGACAAGACCTCCCAGGTACTTGATTAGTGGTTGGAGACCTATGATGATGTTGAAATGGAGAATCTACGGGTACCTTCTTAGTATATTGGCCAAGGAAACCTTTTGAATTTTCTCTCTATTGCTCACCCTTCCTTGTAGTTTTTCGATGTCACTTTATGACTTTTAGTCCACAAAGGGGACAAATCAAGCTTGAGTCAACCAATGAGGTGTTTTTATGGATATTTAATATACCAAATGTGTATTTAGCAGAAGAGGGACTTTTCTCTCTTATGAAGACCCACACATCAGCAGAGAAAGGATGCCATACTCAAGAGTGGATGGTCTGCTAGTCTTTAATACCAAATCTTCTACACAATTTCATTTGAAAGTGAATTTCCTTTTTTTTAGAGAATGGTGAAGTCTATATTTTCTAGTTGCTAAAATATACCTTTGTAGAGAATGAATGTGACTTAATTAAAACTCATCTTCTATAGCCTATGAGTTGTTCACATTACTAAGATCTTGGTTGTAATTTTCAATATAATAATCATTCTCTAACATTTCTTTTTATGGCATCTACTCACTAAATCATAGAAGTGAATGATCAATAAGCGTATGAATATGGAAGGAGTTTCTTTATGTTTGTTGAATATTGATTAATGTAGTTGGAAAGAAATGTCTACTTATATTGAATTTTGAATCTCCATTATTTAATATAGATTGGGAATCTTTCCTAGTTACTTTTTTTATGCCATCTCTTCAATGCAGTATTATTTATTATGACCATAAGAATGATGATAAGGGCCATAAAGTTAGCATTTTTATCTGATGTTGTAGGGAAGGAAATTCATCATACATCATTCAACAATAAGTAATTTCATTTCTTTTGAAAAAGGAAATGAATTTTCTCATTAAGTAGATGTCCTATATTTGCTGCATTAAATCACTATCAAAAGCCAAAATCTGTCACTTTGCTTCAAAATTAAGGGGAATAGTTTTAATATTTTAAGGCTCTTGCTTTTATTGTAAAATAAATTGACCTCAGACAATATCTAATTTCATAATGGATTTAATAACATTATTTATTCATTCCAAATCTAACCTTGTTGTTATACTCCTACGAATTATGATTTCAACTTGGATGTGCACATCAACGTTATTTTCAAACTTTCATTTATTTCTCAAGGGAATTGAAACCAAAACCAAATTTTGTTTTCTCTTGAGATTCGGTCTTTATGCTTTATTTTAAAATAAAGAAGGCTCGATAGCAACACTTTCTCTTGAGATTCAGAATGACTTATGAATTTTATTGGGTACAAAAGTGGTAGATTACTGACATCTCCTCAATGCTAAATTAATATGATGATCTTCAATTTTGATTTGATGTTTGAATTCTTTTTGTTGAAAAAACTTTAAGAAGTCCTACAATGAAGAATGTCGTTTCATGTGCTCCATTTGTGAGGTTTATTTAATACTATAAACCCATATTTATGCTTATTCGCATCCAATACAAACATCAGGAAAACATCAATACAAGAAAATTGGCATAAGAGTAAGTGATGCTTATAAATCTGAAATAACATTAATCTATTTTGGCTTCTTTACTTATTCGCATGAAAATTTTGATTTTTTTTTAGCAAGGGAGACTTTGATCTTTTTTAACCAAGTGTCTTTTTTTTTTGTCAAACTTTGCTTTAAAATTGGTGGAAATCAAGATGCTTATAATTGCTTCGTTCATTAGTTAAAATCATTAGTATTTTTTTCATTTAAAATCATTCTATTGTTTGAAGTTAATACTTAAAATGATAACTTGATTCTTGTGTGTTGTTTTTTTATAGGAAAAGGAAGGAAAAAAAGGAAGGAAAAAGGAGCATTTCGTTCATGCAAGAGACTTACAACAATGAAGCATAAGAAGCGATATTTGGAGGAATCTTGGACTTCAAGAGAATTGAGCATTAAATTCAAAGGTTATAAAGAATTTTTAAATGCTTAGAACTTCCATTCTATGCTTTAATTTTTTGTTTTAGACTATCCCACTTCTTTTTGGGCTCTAAAACAAACGTTACAAAAGCTTTCAATTTTCATTGCAAAGGGTTCAAATGAAATTTAGGAAAATTGACTAGATTTTATTTGAGGTTAACAATTAAAAAAATCAACTCTCATATCTCATTTTGGTGATTTAAAATGAATCAAAACCATTGCTTTGTGGACTTAAAATTAACAAGATTTTTCATTGCTTCGTAATTACTTACACAAAGTAATATTATAAAAAGACATATGTGCTTCTCTCACACCTCACGATGATCTTGAGAATCAAAATTATTTTGATGACATTAAGTTGAGTAAGTAATTGCCTCCATATTTCATTTTTTGGGATTAAAATTGAACAACAAACTTTGTGAGAGTGATTAGACCTATAGCATGTGTTCTCCCTTTGTTTCTAAATGAAGGTTGATCGAACTATGAATATGTTTACTCGCTATTGTTTATCTTAGAGGGCCTACCTTGGGGAAAATGTACTCACCCAAGGGAATGACTCAACCAGTAATACTCTAAAGCCAAGAGTATTTCCAGCCGGGATATAAATATGGGTATTGGAGTAAATGCCAGTATCATACGGTTGGATTTGATGAGAAGGGCAGTAATGGTCTCTCGCCATGTTGGGTCAACTCCTACAAATGGAAATTCTAAATTAAAACCCTTGTTGTAGAAAGGCCAAAATCCCTATCTATTTGTCGATGCAAGAACAGTCATTCTAAAGCTACCCCACACTTTTATGGTCTTTAGTAGAAATGGAAAGCATGCCACGGGAGTTTCATGGGTGTTGATGCTTGGTTGCCCCTTATAAGTGAGTGTCATAGAGGGGATCCAGTGGGGTCAAGCATCTAACCATTCACTAAAGATAAGCATAGCTAGACTTTTCCAAGTGGGGACTCAACAAATATAGTCTTTCATATCCATAGGATTGTGATTTTTCTTGGTTACAAAACACTCTTCTTGTTCAAAAACATTTGGAAACAAACATTTAACATTGTCATCAAAACTTCAAACCCTTTAGGAAGAAAATACAATTGACAAAATTGATGTGTTATTGATTTCTCTTGGGATTTTATCCTTATAGGTTTCTAAACACTTGGATTTACATCTCAATTTTCCTACTAAAGTTAAATAATAGGTAACCCTTGCCTTGACTTCATCTGAATTCCACATAACATACTTTGTGGGATTCAAAGAAATTGAGACATTGGACATCTAGTTTGGAAATATAATCAAATAAGTGTTTGTGGTAAAACAAAATCACTAAGAAAAGATAACAAAATTGGCTCTCACACATGTGTTAATTCCTCATGAATTCCAAGAAAGTTAAAATCCCAAAACAAAATTCTTTGAGCCAAAGTTCAAAATTTAGGAGTCACACTCGAAAGCTCATCAAGAAATACATTAGGAAGTGCAATCAAAAGCAACATATCAAAATAGGAAAAAAATTCACAAGGTTTTATAGACTCATTCCTTTGAACAATCTAGAAATGTATGCTCAATTTGAACCACTTGTTAGTTATAGAGGTCCTTAGAAGTATTGTATGTTCTTCAAAACCAAGGTCTAGGAAGTAAAGTGTCTTTTTAGGTAAACCTAGGATCAAAATCAAACCTTCATCCATCTTTGAACATCAAAACCAAAATCATCTCATCATCAACTCTTCAAAAATATTGGAAAAATCCTTCATGTTAAACTTTGGACAAATCATTTACCAAAATCACCTTGTTTGATTGAATGTGTGAAGATGCATCCTTCTATACATATTTCATCAAATTATCAAACCTTGTGAATAGATTCATCCCTTGATAACATCCCACATCTTGAGATTTAGGAGTTCATTATCAAAATCATCTTGTTTGGATGAATCCTTCTTCTCACACCTAGAAAAATTAGCATCTTGTGAGAAATTTAACTCTAGGACAATAGCCAACCTCTTAGAGTTTATGAGTCCACCAAAATCCAAATCCAAAACAAATCAACTCGAAATCAGGTCCTAAATTTTAGCATACCCTTCAAGACTTTCTCAAGATATCCAATCTTCCATCAAACATTCATCTTACATCCATGTCATTATCACCCTTTAATCCTTAAATCATCCTAAATTTTCTCTTTTGTACCTAAAGTTAGATCAATCCAAAGAACTAGAGAATTCACCTTCAACATTCTTGAAGATTGATCCCTATTTTATGGTGCAAAGTAGATTACAACACAAGAGGAACATGGAATCCAACAAAAAAAATCTACTTCAAGTGACTTAAGTCAAACCGCTCCTGAAATGAATCCCATTGGGTATGGTAGTCTCACAATTAACCTTCCTCCATTTTCATAGGTCCATCAAGAGGAAGGTGTCCAAGTGGAGGATCTTACCAATTATCCCTTTCAAATGACACATGAGGAAATCACTAAAATAATTCAAAATCCAGAGAATCATAAGATTATCAACATCATGATGAGAATCAATCCCTCACTATGCATGCTCGAATTATCAAAGCAAGGGGCTAAACTCCCCTTTGATTTTGATGTTAGCACTATTGTGGAACCATATTTTGGAGTCATGACTCCAATCTCATCTACCATCCCTAGTTCATCTACCCCCTCATTTCAAAGCATCACTCAAAAAATCCCACGAATCACATCATCCATTGCTCCAACACAACCCATTGTTAACAAAGGAAGTGTGTTTCTCAATGCATTGCAAATGCATCCTCCCATAAACAATAAGGATTTGGACGCAAACACCATCATGGGACAAATTGTACCCAAAAATACATTACATACATATGTCCCTCTCATATTTCATGATCGAAATGACCCATCATCATCATCATTTCGTGCAACATCCCAAATATCTCTCCCCATAACTTTGCAAGGAGAGGATGACATGTTTAGACTAGGGGGAATTTTTGCCACTACACCATTTCCTCAAGAGATCACATCTCTCATTTTTTCACCACTTCCACGATTTCCATCATCATCCACACCATTTCTTGGCTTAGGACTTCCCCCTTTACCAAATATCAATCAAAATCATACCAACATCCTAACTATCAATCAAAACATCATGCTTAACTCTCAAAACTTGTCATCAACATTGCAACAATAGATGGAAACCACCCCAATAACACATACCACCACCATCACATCATCAAACACCCCCCTAACATCTCAAAACATGGACTCTCAAGGACCAACCACATCGATTACACCATCTACCAATCAACTCCCAATCACCAACATGACAACACCTCTCACCACCACAAGCACCATTCCAAATCCTCCACCACCACCACCACCAAGCTCCAATACATCAAGTCAATATAGTATGGCACTACAAGTCGCTCAACATGCTACTTATCAAAAGGTATTTGTGCAAATACAAAAACAACAAGCTAGACAATTAATTGCTTAATAAGTCGCACAACTATTTGCTCAGCAAGCCGCTCAAGTGGCACAACCTTCTCAAACTATCCAAGTCATGCAACAAGTGCGACAGGCTGCACAAAGCCCAAGCCTTATTGCAGTAGCAACAACAAGCTGCTCAAGCAGCTCAAGCTACATAAGCTACATAGGCACAAACACAAGCTCAAGCTGCACATGCTCAAGCACAAGCTCAAGCTCAATCTCAAGCTCAAGCCCAAGCTCAAGCACACGCTCAAGCCAAAGCTTAATATCAAACACAACAAGCACAAGCATAAGTGCAGTATCTTGCACAACAACACACAACACAACAACAAGCATATCAGCAAGGGCTAAAGCAATATCAAGCAAAAAAATAGGAAGCAAGTCAATTAGCAGCTCAACAACAAGTACGATAACAAGCTCAGCAATAGGCACTAATAGCACATCAACAATAGGACCAACAACAAGTGTTGTTGGTAAAACAACAATTGCAAGCATACTTGGCTCAACAAAATATGCAAACATAATCCATCAAAATACCAACCAATCCACCCATCCCATCGACAATCGAACCACCTCAAAACACTTTCATCCCACCCCCTGATCCACAAAATGATGTGACAACACAAATCAGGTTGCTCTCGCAACAAGTGCTCGACCTTCAATTAGGGCGAACCATGAAAACACCCAACAACTTGTGTCCTTATCCATTCAAAAGGAGCCTTGTGATGAAACCATTCTCAAAGGGATTTGAGATCCCAAAATTTGATAAGTACCATGGGTTGAGAAACCCTAAAGATCACATTAGGGAATTCTAGGTTCATTTCATGGAAGTTGCATATGACAATACCTATCTAATGCGGCTATTTACTAGTAGTTTGGCTAGCCATGCCATGTAATGGTTCTCTCGCCTACCTACAGGCATCAAAACATTCCAAAAAATCATAAATGAATTCATCAAAAACTATGCATGCAATATCACCATGGATGTTAGTCTAGAGGAACTATTAGCTCTTAAACAAGGTAAGAATGAATCATTTGTTTCATTCCTACAATGATGCCAATCCAAGGCCAATCAAAGCAAATGGGTCATGCCTAAGGAAAAACAAGTGTGCACTATCGTATCCAACCTTGACGACCTCTTGGCATTCCATCTCAAACTCCAAGGGATCACCATGTATGACCAATTGATTTCCAAGGTGCTCAGCATTGAGTGAGCCCTTATGAAAAAACTTGGAGGATCAACTTCATATCCTGAACAATAGAACAATCACCCACCCACTAATTACAATGAAAAACCTCACACATGGGAAAGAAACAAAAATGTTACCAACGATGGTGTTGTCGATGCAAAAGTTGTCATCAATGCCCTCAGCAAAACACACCCATACCACAACAACAAATCCAAAACCACCATCAAAACAATCATCAAGAAAACACAAGAAAACAACCAAACAATCAATAACGTCAATGATCAAAGGGGACTACCCCAGTGAAACAAGAATTTCATCAAGTGAAAGTACACCACTCTTGGGGAACCTCTCAAAGTCATCATGAAGAAAATAAAAATAAAAAACCTCATAAATATTCCCACCTATGAGAACTAACAAGAACTAGATGTTAAACCTCCTTGGTACAATGAAAATTAACTCTGCGACTTCCACAAAATCAAAGGGCACACCACTAATAATTGCATGAGGTTAAAGAACATAGTCCAAGACCTCATTGATCAAAGAATTATAAATGTGGAACAACCAATAGGAAAACAAAACCTTAAAATATACACGAATCTGATGCCTAACCATAACAATAAAGGGGACAAAAACACTGATAATGGGAAAGGCACCTGCAAAAATGTGAATCATGTGTATGACCATGTCATCACATCTATGGATGACTATTGCACTGCCATCACCATCAAAGGATGCCATGCCGATTGTGGAGTCACCACAAGAGGCAAAAAAGTTACCATCATAGGGTCATCTCAGCCAAACCAAGCACCCAACCCCAGATTTGTTCCCAATGGTTACAATGTCCTTGATCAACTAAAAATAACTACAACACAAAATACCTCAAGTACCTAAAAAATGATGAAGGCCCATCAACACCATACATTGATCTAGCCACTCTAGCTTCCACTTCTGTGACAAAGACACCCGCCACTCCTGCCATCCCCACCATCTATGATATCAAAGTCATCATCTAGGATAATGGTTGCAAAAACTACACAATTCCTAAAAATTAATTTGTGGTAGGAGAGTTACCACAATCTCCTAGATCATGAGGACATCCGCAATCAAATTGAATCTCCACTTCTCAAACATCCCTTGAAGAATATCCCAAGTTTAGAACTTGGGGAGATCTCAACCAATAAATCATAGAGGAAGACCTATCTCATCTCCTATACCAAGATAATAGACCAAAAAGAATTTACCAATGGATGACAGAAGCAAAGGTTTGCAAATGATGCTCACAATGGGCTATAAAAAAAACTAGAGAATTGGGAAAAATGAAAATGGGCTTATAATACCTATCATTTTAGAGACACCAATGAGAAATCTTGGCCTTGGATGGACCCCTTTGAGCATAACCATACATGGTTGAAGCCTTCTAGTTAGAAAGGCCAATAATCCTCCTCAATAATATGCAGCCAAACTTCGCTTACTCGTATTTACAGGTCGAGTCATAGACAACTTCACATTTGACATAACTGACGTCTGCAGTAGTAGTGATGATGAGGATACCATAACAAACCTACCCATTCTCTTCGAGGATACCACCCTTTTCATGATTAACACCTTATCCTTTGAGTCAGACCATCAAAATCATGAAATCTACCTAGTTTACCCCCAACTCATTGATTATGATCAATGAGGACCACCAATTCTTGACACATTTGAAAATGATGAGGCACTCTCAGAATTCATGGAACTACAAGATAATATTCCATATGGGGATTGTTAAAAAACAAGGTGAAGAAAGATTGCAATATGAACTTAAATGTGTGAATGCAAATCTGAAATATGTAGATTAACCTTAGCCTTAGTGTGAAGAAAGAATGAGAGAGAGATAGAAAAATCATAACACATGCAACAACAGATTTACATGGAGAAACCCCAAAGGGAGAAAACTCCACCACCAAAAGAGAGGTAAGTATATTACTAATAATCTCCAATATTACATGCAGCAATAGACTTCTCTTATCATTCCCTGTAAATCGAGCATCACCTTGTTACCCTGCAAAACTGAAATCTTATAACACTAGCTCAAGGCCCCAATTTATAGAGATTTGTGAAGATGGAAACCACTATGGTTTCACCAAACAATAGGCAGAAATACCACCTAGAAAAACCCACACCTCCCTCCTTGAAATGGTCAAAAAATACCAAAAATAGCCTCTTATAGATGCTCTTATAGCTGTCATAAGGCATCTTTTATGCATGGGTGCCTGGGGTCTAAAAATAGCATATTCTGTCATAGGGAATCTGTCATACTATCATAGCATCTTATGACAACTTCCATGCATGTCATAGATGCTCTTACAACATCCTATTTTGACCTAACAACCTTATTTTAGAAGATTCCAAGGTGGGACGCCTAGCTAATTTGTCCTTTTCCATAAGGATAAATTGTAACGGTAACACTGCATTTACATAGTCTCTTTCACCACTGTTGGTCAAACAGTTTCACCTCTTATGGGTAAATGTACAAAACACTTTAGGAGAATAATAAAATAAAGGATTTACAAGGTTGATGACACCTAAATCCTAGCATTCTCCCACTTGACATCATACATTGTAAATTACACCCATAGAGATACAATTACATAGAATTAAGTACAGTGATCAAGGCCCGTGGTCTTTCTGCACCAAGAGAACTTTTCTGTGGTAATTGGCTTCGTAAGAGAATCTACAACATTATCCAAAGTGTCACTTTTTCAATCAAGAATTGTCCATTCTCAACCATTTCTCGCACAAAGTGATACTGAACATCAACATGCTTAGTACAAGCATGATACATAGTATTTTTAGCCAAACATATGGCACTCTGACTATCACATCTAATCCTCACTATCATGCAATCAAAACCAATACCATTACCAAGTCTCTGTAACCAAACTGCCTCCTTAAAGGCATGTGTAGCAGCCATATACTCTACTTTAGTGGTAGACAAAGCAACTGTAGGTTGTCTTTTACTCATCCAACTCACTGCTCCTCCAAACAAAGTAAACACATAGCCACTAGTGGACCTTCGACTATCCAAGTCACCTACCCAATCTACATTAACAAAACCCTGTATGTCCAATGACTTATCAACATTTTCAGTACCATGATAAACCAAATAGTAATCAAAAGTGCCTTGCAAATATCTAAATACCCTTCTAACAAAAGTCTAATGTTCTTTACCAGGGTTAGACATAAACCTGCTTAAGACTCCCACTGCTTAGGCTATATCTAGTCTAGTACAAACCATTGCATACATTAAACTACCGACAGCACTAGCATAAGGAATTTTAGACATTTCATCAATATCATCATCCAATTTAGGACACATGTCTAAACTCAACTTAGTACCAATAGGAAATGGAATATTTACTGGTTTACAGTCCTGCATATTAAACCTTTGCAAAATAGTGTTAACATACTTACTCTGACTTAACCAAAGTTTTCTGTGAACCCAGTCCCTAATGATTTCCATCCCAAGAATATATTTAGCAGCCCCTAAATCTTTCATATCAAATGTGCCAGAAAGTTGAGTTTTAAGTTCCCTAATCATTTCCTTATTGTTACTAATGAACATATCATCCACATATAAGACAATAATTGGTATCTGATCATCAATAACTTTAAAATAAACACAGTGATCCTCATCACTTCTAACAAAACCCATATTTAATGTAAATGCATCAAACTTCTGGTACCACATCCTAGGTGGCTGTTTCAAACCATATAGAGACCTTTTTAACATGCAAACCAAGTGTTCTTTTCCTTTCACAAGAAAACCATCAGGCTGTTGAATATAAAATTCTTCCTCTAGATCCCCATGCAGGAAAGCAGTTTTAACATCCATTTGTTCTATTTCTAAATCATAAGCAACAACAATGGATAAAATGAATCTAATAGAGGTTAACTTAGCAACATGAGAGAATATTTCACCAAAATCAACTCCCTCTCTTTGGGAGTAGCCCTTGGTCACTAATCTGGCCTTGTATTGTTCCAACTTTCCATCTGCACCAAACTTCTTTTTATATATCCACTTACAACCAATGGCCTTTCTTCCTTTGGGCAAACTAACAAGATCCCAGGTGTCACAGTTTTTCAAAGACATCATCTCATCATGTATGGCCTGCATCCAAGACTCACATTCTTATGAAGAGAGAGCCTCCCTGAATAATCTAGGTTCATCATTAGTACATAACAAAGCAAATTTACAACGAAAATCAGGTGGGCTATACCTATCAACTGGATTTCATTGTCTTGTGGATCTTCTCAAAGGTGGAGTAAGAGGTTCCTCCTCATGTTCATCCTCATTTTTTTCAACTTCTTCTGTTACAATGGATTAGACAGAACTTTCTTCTTCTTCTCCATCTTCTTGTCCATCTCTCTGTTCTTCCACGTGTGCATATTCTTGCTTAGTTTCAAAATGCATTGTCTTTGACTTTTCCTTTGGTTGCACATCTTAAGAGTTAGTTCTAAATTCCCTAAAAATAACATCTCTAGAAAATATCATCTTTTGTGTTAGTGGATTCCAAAGTTTATAACCTTTAACATTTTCACCATAACCTACAAAGATGCATTTCTGAGATTTGGAATCAAATTTAAACCACTTCTCTTGAGGCACATGAAAAAAAGCCTCACAACCAAAGACCCTTAAATGTGAAACTGAAGGCTTTTTACACAACCACATTTCATAAGGAGTTTTATCAACAAGAGCTTTACAAGGAGATCTATTAATTAAATAACAAGCAGTACCAACAGCTTCTGCCCAAAAGCATTTATCTAACTTAGCACAACTTAACATGCTCCTAGCTCTTTCCATTAATGTACGATTCATTCTTTCTACTACCCCATTTTGTTGGGGTGTGTAAGGTGTAGTCTTTTGCCTAACAATTCCTGGATGTTTGTAAAACTCATCAGATTCCTTAGAAAAATATTCACCCCCATTGTCAAATCTCAATACTTTTATCTTATAATCTGTTTTCTTTTCAACCAATGCCTTAAATTCCTTAAATTTGGTGAAAACTTCAGATTTTGTATGCATAAAATAAATCCAAGTATATCTTGAGTAATCATCAATGGAGGAAATATAATAATGAGATCTACCCAAAGAATCTGTATCCACTAGACCACACACATCCGAATGAATAAGTTCTAACAATCCATTAGCTTTATTATATCTTTTAGGAAATGATGAACTATTTTGTTTACCAAACACACAATCCTCACAGAAATCATTTTTAACAACAGAATAATCAGAAATACTGTCTACTAGTTTCTTATCAAGTATGGTCCTAAGACCTTTTTCACCAATGTGACCCAATCTATGGTGCCACAACATACATGCACTTTCACTGCTAGGTACAAAAGAGGAGTTATAAAAATTAGAGGCATGTAGCGTAAATAAATTCCCTGTCCGAGATCCTTTAGCAACCACCAAACTTCCCCTTAGCATCCTACAACTAGACTTGTACAATGTCACATGCATCCTAGAATCATTCAACTTGGAAACCAAAATTAAACTTTTTATAAGTCCTGGAATATGAAAAACATCAAGGGTTTTAACCCTCCCATCACTGAAACACAACTTTACCTTTCCTTTACCAATAACCTTTTGTGAGCTATTATCACCCATGAAGACCTCTCCTCCATCATATCTTTGTATGTAGAAAACCACTCCTTATGAGGAGTCATATGGAAGGAAGCACCTGAATCAATAAGCCAAGCATCATTACAAACTGTGTTAGCTAAAATAATCAAAGCATCAAAATCACCGTTATCAGAAGACTTTTCCATGGAGGAATCTACATTATTTTTTTTGTTTCTACATTCCTTCTTCACATGTCCCCATTTACCACACTTCCAACACTTCACTTTGCTCTTTCCAGGGGTCTTAGATCATCCTTTAGACTTATCCTTCTTCTTATCCCCTTTAGGCTCTTTCTCCTTGGGCCTACCTCGCACATGCAAGGCATCTTGGGAGCCACTATGCATGGTCTTTCTCCTCATCTCCTCTGAAAGAAGTATGGGAATAATAGTATCCAACTTAGGTTCTGCACCACCACTTGTTATAGCAATAACTAAATTTTCCCATGATTCTGGTAAAGAGAAAATCAATAAAATGCATTTATCCTCATCTTCTATTTTAACATCAATAGATGCAAGCTGACTTATAATCAAATTAAAAGCATTTAATTTTTTCACAATAGATTTACCATCCTTCATCTTTAATGAATGCAAACTTCTTTTGAGATACAACTTGTTAGACAAACTCTTAGTTTGGTAGATTTCACCTATCTTCCTCCAAAGATTGTATGTTGTGTCTTCTGAAGAGACATTCAGGAGGAAAAAATCTGTGAGACACAACCGAATAGTCCCTCGAGCCTTCTTATCTAAATTATTCCAATCTTCATTTGACAAGGTTGGAGTAGATGGCTTCTTTTCAACTGAAATTGGTAACCACTGATCTCTTTCCTCAAGAAGGTCCTCCACTTTCAACTTCCACATCTCGTAACCAGTTCCATTGAACTTCTCAATATCTAGATGAGAGGTGGAGGCAATGGCATGCAATCTTTCACAAATCTGCAAAACCCACAACACAAATGATCTAGAGGTCCATTCCACCTTTCTATGACCACTGTTCCTTGGTGGAGTAGACTATTTTTAGATATATGTAGGTGTAGTATTATTGAATAAATTCTAGAGAGGGTTTTTTGGGAGAATCCCCACGCTATCCATGTAAGAAGACAAATTTTGTGCATAGCTAGTGCATGGTGTTTTGAGATTTACAAAGAAAAAAATTTGGAACTTGTTTGTTCCTAGGTAATTATATGTATATGGATGTTCCTGAAGATTTTGAGAGGTTGAGGAAAGTCTGGTCTAAGTAGAAGGTTGAAAACCCTATTGGAAGAGGGTGGAAAAGCGTGAAAATTGGTTGCTTTATTAAGGAAGTATATACAAGACATGAGGATAGCATAGTGTAATGATTTTTTAAGAATGTACAAGAAATTTGATGAGGGATTCGAGTGGTTTCAGGTTGGTGGGTGTCCTGGATATGGGCAAATCAATAAGCCCTAGTTGAAATGGTGAAAAAGGAGGGTTTTAGCATTGGAGGCTTTTTTGAGTGCCTAGGGTCATGAGACCTTGAAAATATGTGGTTTGGGAACTTGATTCAAGACTATCTTGAGGATAGGAAGTTTTGTGAGGAGATTAAGAGGTAGACCCTTTGGAAAAGTGGCCTAATTGGAGGCCTAAGACAGCGAAAAACCAAAATTTCAAGCCTTTGATCCAAAGAAGGTATGCTTGGTTTTCTAGTATGTTACGAACCTCTGAAATGGGTATCTTAAGACATGATTTGTTTCAAAGGTGTTTTGGAATTTTTTCCTTAAAAATATAAAAAATTGGGTTTCTTGTACTATAAGGGAAAGTAGTGTGCAAAATGGTGATTTTTGTGAAATTCAAAGAATCTACTTTGGTGGTTGTTTGAGGATCTTTCATTTGTAATTTTATGTATGCTAAGAACCTTGATAGGGGTCTTGTGAATTTTTGATACCTATTTTGTAAACTTGAGTAATTGGAGAACTTGAGGGTGAGTTGATGCCTATTAGGCTGAAAGCATGGTAAAGAAGAGTTCTTTGTTCAAGAGTTGGTATTTTTATTGTGTCAATGACTTCCCCTTGGCTCTGCATCACCTTCACATGTGATCAATCTCTCCTCCACAAGCTAACCTAGGGTGACCTTCTGGAGGAGCGGGAGGGGGTGGAAGTGGAGCTTTTGGGTTGCCTTCTGGTGATGCTTTTGTTTGTAGTCTTAGTTGGCCTACTGATACCTCTAAGTGGTTGCCATGATTGGGTCTAGTAATTTCACCTCATTATGAAGATAAAGATAAAGAGAACGAGAAATATGATTATGTTTGGGCTCCCCTTCATGTCACTCTAAACCTCGCTATTGTATGGGGAAAATAAAATGATAAAGACTAACCTCACTATTGTATAGGGAAAATCAAATGATAAAGACCTGCCACCCTCTATTGGCACTGTTATGTCCACTTAGTGACATATTTTTTTATTTCTATTATTGCAATGTTTTCTAATTTTTGGGCATGGCCCAAGACTATATAACTTTCTAGGCTTTGTGGATGTGACTATTGACATGTGCCTTCTTACCACCCACCTTTTTTTTAGAATATGTGTATTTCTATCATTTATTAATATATAAATAGGTGCTTATTCATAAAAGAAACCTCCTTTAGTTGCATCTTGGACAAGTACACTTGTGAAAACCTATTTATAGAGATCATGTGTAATAAACTAGGTTTCACCAAATTATAGGTCCTCATCTATTTTACTTATCCTATTTGCATGTCATTTTTCCATGTCTTCAACCTACTCCATTTTGCACCTTTTTATATACTAGGGACAAGTGACTACTTCCTATTTTGGAATACATATTTATTTATGCCTTTTGGCCAATTTAGTGAGTAGCATACCTTTTATACTCAACAATTTTCAATTTCCATGAATATTCTACCACCCCATCAATAAACACAAAGACCCAACAATAGGTGCCTTCAAAAGTCAAGCTAGAGAATTGAAACATACACTTTCAATGATTTATTTTATAAATCTACATTATCCACCCAATTCCCACAATTGTAATATCATTTATTAATCACTCACCACATTGGTTAACTTAATGTTCATTTTAAAAATTATTCTTCATTTATTAGTAAAGTCATCCTTTGAATAGAAAATTGTTCATCACAAATATTTATGGAGGAAAATAATTAATTGTTATCTCATCATGGATTCAAAATGGAAAATTTCAATTTTCCAAATGAATTCCAAGACAATCTATCAATTTGGTTCCTTCATGTGATACTAATTTTTCAATTGAATTATCCTTAAAAAATCAATATTTAAGATAATTCCCTTATCATTTTATCAATCACTCTTACAAAAATCTATTATATCTAAATCCACACTCATTAAAATATAGTATTATGCTACTGAATTGAATCCACATCCCAAAAGAGCTAAATTAACATGAAATTCTAGATTTACATTGAAGTATTAGATTAAAAATGGTTTTGATTTTTGTTTTATGTTAAAATTAATTATAATTATTATCTTTCAATTTCAAAAAGCATAATAAAATTAAAGGTTTTACTATATTTATGTTGATTAGATTAAATTATATAAAAAAATTAAATTCATTAGAATAAATTATATAAAAAAATTACTTACGTAATTAAATTGTATTTTGCTTGTCATTATTTCAGTAAATATTTGTAACATTCTATTTGTTCTCAGAATGATTTGTTGGGTATAGATATACTCATGGATGAAATTGATTTATCCATACTAATGGTGAATTATAATATTTGTCTTCATATGTTTATAATACAAATAGTTTATTATCTTGACTATTATATTTAAACTTATTCTTATGAATCTTAAAAGTCATTGTAGAATAATTAATTTAATTGAGGGTGTGATAAAATTGAAAAGTAGATATTATATTTACATTTACAATCATAATAATATTTATAAACATTTCATTATTATATTGTTTCAAAACATTAATATGTTACAATCTATATAGAATTTTAGAAATAAATAAAATTGAAAAAATAATATTGATGCTTTTATTATTATTAAAAGTATAATAGTTAGAAATAATATTGGAATATAAGGTTAGACTAAGGTGAAATGGTTCTTAAGCAAACTCATTAAAATTTTTAATAAGTAACATTAATTTAAAGGAATGGTTCATAACTAATTGGATATCTAATATATATTTTCCCCAATATTATAGATATTATAGATAAGTTATTTACTCATTCATAATATCATTTATGAGAAATATGTGGTCCTTTTAAAATTTCTTCTGGACTTTTATTTATGAATAAATAAATATTCTTTAATTATAATTACATGATTTTGTTTATAGTGTCAAATTTATTTATAAACATTAAAAATATAAATATATATATATATATATATAATTTTAATTTTGAAGGAAAACTAAAATAATTTATATTGTAGATTGATTATTTTTTAGATTTAATTTAGCTATCAGCTATGCAAAATAAATTATTATATATTAAAATGAAATTTTTAAAAAATTATTCTTTAATAATTTATTACAATGGTTAATAAAAGGTAGGCATATGCAGTTAACGACAAGCTAGCAGGAAACCTGCTAAGAATGCGTGCCTGCAGATGGAAGGAATTAAAAGATGTGATGTTCCATAGTTCTTAAGAATTTTTTAACCTTACATCTCAAGGTAAAAAATTAAAAATATCAAAATGGCATTTGAGTGAATAAGCATTATGGAATAAAGCAGGCTATCCACAACAGCTTCACTATAAACCATCTGGAAGTACAAATATTAAATTGAAAAGCGGGAAAATTCTGATGACATAACTAAAATCATTCGAAGTTTGAAAATATTAGTTTCAGCTATACATTTAACCGTTACAAATATCTTAGCAGCTACAAAATCAACGCCTTAGAAGTTAAGATAGATAAAAGTACAAAGGAACGGTCATCTGAAATACACTCTTATACAGTCAGAAGTATAAGAATAAGCTTATAATTGTTAATAATTTACTTTTTACGGCGCTGGATGGTTTAATTTGTATTATTCAATAACATTTCCCTCCATATATAGACTCTCATATGAGTTTGGGAGAATATTTCTCCATTAAGTCTAAATCAACTAAAATATATAATATTTTATAAGGTCAGATAACTTAAATATATGATATTTTATAAGGTCAGATAACTTATATTGAAGCAAGCACTATCTACAAGAGTAGTCATAGAAAGAACTTTCAAAAATACCAAATACCAACCCAAACCAAACAAACAAACAAAATTACTAACATTAGAAAAATGTATGGAAAGTACACAATAAACTATAAAGAATAAGATAATAGATGAAAAGAAAAATATGAAACAATCTTACTTAAAAGGTTAAACTTAGCATAATGAAGAATTAAGATTAGAGATAAATGTGATTATACGACCAAAAGAAAATACAATTTAAATAGCAGGCAGCTCACATCCTTAAAAGAGTCTCTTATCGTCTGAGCACCGATATTATTATAGTGTATTAATACAAGAGTTATGAAAAAAAGAAACATATGACATATTTTAGAATTTTCCAAGTAAATTACAATATGAACAGAAACATTATTGACAATACAATTTGATAAAATTTTCACAGTTTTTTTAATAGCACAAAATCACACTCAACGATGCATAACGTCTCTCCAAACTCTATTTCTTCCAGGAAAGCAAAATTAAATTCATAGCCACAAGATTGAACATACCTACCTACCTGTAAGGTTAAGTAAGCCGCCATGCATAGGAAATTCCCTATCAGACAAATAACACCGACATGCCAGGTCTCAAGCCCCCATTCCATTAAACCTGTTGCTAACCAGCCAACAGGCTCTGGCTCAGGCATGCCACTTATTTGACTTTGTGTTATTAAATCCGAGTATGCCTGCCTAAATACAACCGGGCCTAAATGGATAAAGTGTGCCTCCAACCTTACCATCAATTGCACGCAAATTCACAGACTCTGTGCTGCTTAAGACAAGTAAGAATCTGATAATTTATTGGAATTTGACACAATCCCAAGACAAGTTGAATCATCAGAATATGAGAATCAGGAGGTTAGCAATTCTCAACCCGCTAAGGCAGCTAACATCACTGTAAACACAGGAATTGCTGGCTGTATGGCTGCTGCATAGGTTGGATTAGTATAATTGAGGCCTATAATGAATAGAAGCGGGTTTCCAAATACCTTGTTCAGAAAAGCAACTAATGCTTCACATAGTTTTTCCAATAGAAAATGCATATGAAGTTATAAATGCACACAGGAAGAAATATTCCTGGTCATCATCTTTACCTACTATATCTAAATCCATACTCATTAAAATCTAGTATTATGCTACTAAATTGAATCCACACCCGAACAGAGCTAAATTAACATGAAATTCGAGATTTGCATTGATATAACTAGATTAGAAATTGTTTTGATTTTTGTGTTATGTTTAAAATTATTTATAATTCTTATCTTTCAATTTCTTGCATAATAAAATTAAAGGTTTTACCATATTTATATTCATTAGATGAAATTATATAAAAAATTACTAAAGTAATTAAATCATTTTTGTTTATCATTATTTCAGTAAATATTTGTAACATTTTGTTTGTTCTGGAGTGATTTGTTGGGTATAGATATACTCATGGACCTTTCTTCATATGTTTATCCATATTATTAATAGTGAATTATAAAATATGAAATCATGAACCATTATAAAAATTAATTTATCCATATTAATAGTGAATTATAACATTTGTTTTCATATATTTATGATCAAAATGGTTTATTATCTTGACTATTATATTTAAATTCATTATTATGAATCTTAATAGTCATTGTAGAATAATTAATCTAATTAAGGGTGTTATAAAATTGAAAAAAGTGGAAATTATATTTACATTTACAACCATAATAATATTTATAAGCATTTCATTATTATATTGTTTCAAAATATTTATATGTGAAAATGTATATGGGATTTTAGAAATAAATAAATTTGAAAAAATAATATTGATCTTTTTATTATTATTAAAAGTATAAGAGTTAAAAATAATATTCCAATCTAAGGTTAGACTAAGTTGAAATGTTTCTTAAACAAACTCATTAAAATTTCCAATAATTAACATTATATTAAAGGAATGGCTCATAATTCATAGGATGTCTAATATATATTTTTTCCCAATGTTATATATATTATAGATAAGTTATTCACTCATTCTTATCATTTATGAGAAATATGTGGTCCTTTAAAATTTATTCTGGAATTTTATTTATGAAAAAATAAATATTCTTTAATTATAATTACATGATTTCGTTTATGTTGTCAAATTTATTTATAAACATTAAAAATATATATATAATTTTAATTTTGAAGGAAAACTAAAATAATTTATGTTGCAGATTGATTATTTTTTAGATTTAATTTAGCTATCAGATATGCAAAATAAATTATTATATATTAGAATGAAATTTTGAAAATTTTATTCTTTAATAATTTATTATAATGGTTAATAAAATTCATTCAAAGTTACCTAAAAAGTGTAACAATATCTTAATATTGATCATGTTATATATTTTTGGAAGAAGTAGTTTTGGAGTTAGAATTTGAAAAAAATAAAAATAAAGATGTAAGGAAATATATATAATCATCTCTAGATTTTTCACCATAGAAATTCAAAGCCCTTCCTAACAAATATTTTTATAAATTTAATTCTACATTATAAATCATACAAATTAATTCATTATAAAAAAAATTATTTATCATTTATAATTAATGGAAAAATTATTAAAATACTATAATACTTTATTGATTATTCTTTATTCTTAACTTCATTTAACTTTTACCTTTATTTCCTTTATCTTAATCTCAACTTGACTGATTGAATTCATATATATCCACCAGTGTTATTGTCATATAATTATTATTCTATATATATATATGATAAAATGGAAATATATAATTTTTTATCAAAAATAATTAAATTAATAATATTATATTTTCATAATTATTAGATTTAAGAGATATCTAAACAACAATCTTGCAGGTTTAGAAAAAGATCGAATATTTTTTGTTAAAAAAAATACAGTATAAATGTTAACTATTCACTTGAGAGTTCAAAATCTCTCTATGTACACCTCATAGATATAATCTAATATTTTACAGATTTAAAAAGATAAATTTACAGTATACATTTAAAAATTAATCTCCACACCAAATGCCTACGGTTTTAGCGCCTGCGTTTACAGCTGCTATTTACATCTGCAAAATCAATCTCACCTATTAGCACATAAAATCGAGTCCAAAATACAAAAAGAGAGTCAAAATCAGCTAAAAATTTCCTACATACATACCTAGATAATCATATGGATCACAACAATGTGATCCTCTTTTTCTTTTCCGATCTTCCGTGAAGACGTCTTCCATGATGACGTCTTCGATAATGACATCTTCGAAGAAGATATCTGCCATGACGACATCTTCCCCGTCCATAAAAAACATCTTCTTCTTCAATATCAATGTCTGTCATAACCACGTCTACTATCTCAATGTCTGTCATAACCACGTCTACTATCTGCACGGTTTCTTCGGAATTCGTAAGAACATTGTTGTTATGTTTATTGCAATGATTTTTGGAAAATTTAAATGCAGTGTGGCTGTAGCCTCCTTACCAATTCAGAGAACTGAGGAAACAATAATTTGTTTTCATGACCAAAGCTAGTAAATCAAATATTGTCATTTATTAGTGTTTATTGCTGCGGTATAATATTCTGCAATAAAATCTTAGTATTTATAATCGCGGCACGGTTTCTTTGGAATTCATAAAATCATGGTTCTTATATTTATTGCAATGTTTTTTGCAAATTTAAATGCAGTATGGCTGCAGCCTGCATTCTGAGAACTGAATCTCGTAGATGTCGTTCTGGAACATAGGATATAGAAATATATTTGGAATCGATATCCTTGACCATAAGCACGATGAAAACAGATAATCCTAACATGTGGAAATCTAACATCGCTGAACTTTGATAATTTGGGAATTTGAAACGAAGAAAAGCAAACTAGTACTCACCCACTCTTTCAAAGTAATAAACGCATAAACATATTTCTTGATGTTTCCTAGTTTATATTCTTAACATGAAATTAACCTCTTACTACCTTTTGGGAATTTGTCAAAAAATTTAAAGTAGGTGGTTAAGGGTCTAGTTTGTTAAGGAAAACTAGGATTAATTAGTTCAATTGAAAAGCATAGTCTATATATATATATATATATATATATATATCAAGAGTTGTTTTCTATAAAATAATATTATTTTGAATGTGAATGAATGAAGATAAAAAAAGATTGATTTATCATTTTTCTAAATTGGAACAGTGCAACAAATCATGAAAAGGTCCACTTGAGGTAATGTTGTCACTCAATTATTAATCTGAGTGACTAGTTGTTTGAGGAATTTAATTTTAAGTCATTGATTGATTATCAAGCAATTCATAACTTACCTATATCAACTAATCTATGTTATCTACATAAAACACAACATTGGCTTTATCCCATAGCAATAGTTGTAGGATATTTTTAGCATTTCTAATTTTTCTAATATTATTTCTTTTATGAATAAGAATGTTCAGTTCTTATACTCAACCTCTTAGGAACCATAGAAACCTTTAAGTAATACACACAATATCAAAATCCTATAAGAAGATACATCGCTTATGTGAAAGTATATGTGTAACCCTCATATTTGATGAGTCACTTGATAAATGATATCTTGGTCTATTGAGTTCAATGCAAGCCCTACCCACAAAAAAATTATTAGTCAATAAAGGGAGCATATGTTTTTCGCATTATTTCCACTGATGTTTCCAAGCTACAAGAGTCTCAATATCTTTGAGTAATTTTTGCCACTTTAGTAGCATGTATTTTATATTTCTAACTTCTAAGACTATTAGATAATACTCCAAGTACCAAATATCTACTAACATTATGCAATGGAGGTGAATTTTTTTGTACTATTATTGTATGCAGAAGAATATATTTCTTGTGGATATTTTTCTAATGTACATCTTTTGTGAAGATAAACTAGTGCCAATAGAAGAAACTTAACTAGGGAAAAAAGGTCAACCCTTGATTCTTGAAGCACAACACATTAAAAATAATTTAACAACTAGTTCTAGCCAAGGGTTCAATAAACCGCATTCTCAAGATATTTCTTTATCCCTTTCTCACAAAATCCACGTCACAATGGGAGATTTATGGGAAGAAGAACCACCTAAAACCATAAAATTCTAGTTTCCTATTTTTTATCAGGTTGGATACACTACCAGAAATATTATACCTCACTTATCTGATGCAAAATTTCATGGCCTCATAACAAAATACCTTGATATGTTATTGTTTCAGATTTTACATCCTCTACAAAATTCATGAATATACTACTAATGCAAACTAATTAAATATATTTCTAGCTATATTCAAGGACTCCACATTGAGGTGATTTAGTAGATTGACATTAGATGCAAAAACCCATTAGCAAACTATGAAGGAATTTTTTCTTAATAAGTACATGGAGTATTGTAGAGGGGTAAATGTGAGAGGAGATGATATTTTCATATTGACTTAGGAGGATTATCCTTGAGAAGATGATGTGGAAACATTTTTGTTTTCCTTTGATAAATCCCTCACAATTTAATCTACAACAATAAACCATTATTATTAAAATAATTCATTATTGTATTTTCATAATATAATTATTTATCAATTAATAATAATATTATAATTATGATAGTTTTATGTTTATTTTTATAAAATATTTCAATACATGTTTGTGCTAGAAAAGTTCTAAATACATTTTCATTTCATTCTTATCCATGTCTACTCCTATCATTATGATCATACATTATCTCTGTGTGTGTATTAATATATTTAGCCTATTTGTTTGATAATCATATATTCATCAAAAGGTAACTATTATCAATCCTTATTAGACTTGTTTTTTATTACATTATTCGTTTGTAGTTATTAGGTTGAATTTAGAAGTACAAACTCCACCAATTAATATTAAATTTAAATTTTTAAATTTTGTTAATTCCAATCCCTTCCCTTTCTATCCTTGAGTGTAAAATATATTGTTATGAAAATCGGTGTCATATATTTAATGAAATTTATCACATTCATTCTAGCATATTCTAAATGCATGTTTTCTCTTATTTTTGAAAGAGAAATGATAAGAGAACACTTGTATTTGGTGCACTAAAGGGAATACCAAACTAACATTGTAAGTTTTTGTCTTCTAATTTTAATTTAATATATTTTTAAGATGTTAATTGAGGGGTACTATTTTTACAACTCTAATTTTCAAGAAACCTTCTAATGATATATTTTTATTACCACCTATCCAATAGATTGATAGGAGAAGTACAACAGAAAAATGGGGATTAAGAAGGGAAAAATATCAAGATATAGGACCCAAAGACCTAGGTGGGACTCATTCACCCAAGGTGGAAAATGATTTTGGCCTAATCACAAAATCTAGGGTCATTCAACTCAAAACACTTGAATTATGATTGGGCAATGATTTGTGTCTAGATTATCCTTGAAAAGATGGATTAAATGGGGAATGTAGGTGCAAAATAAGGCCAATTAAAGCATAAAGAATCCAAATTATTAATGACAACCCTAGAAAAGTGTGAAAGTGTGTTACAACACTTCACAACACTTTAAATAAGGAAGGATTAATGTAAGAAAAAGGTTTGTTAGGTTTAGTTAATTGATAAAACCTTAGAAAAGTGTGAAAGTGTGCTACAACACTTCACAACACTTTAGTAAGGTATCATTTAAATTCATTAGTTCATGAGGGCCCAAGACCTAATGTGAATGTGTCAAATACATTATAGAACTATATCAAGGCATCATTAAGCTCAATTCTGCAAGGAGGGCCCAAACAATTGTGAAAATATCACTAATGAAGTTTTTTGATAGTACATTTAGCCCCCACTTTAGTGAGAAGATTAACTTGCTTCAAACTCACACTAAATTGGAAAAAAATCACTTCAAGAGTGGTCTAAATGTATCAATGCTCGTAAGATGAGATGACTAATGGAACCCTAAAAATTGTGATTCCATTTACGAAAGTCTAGCATTTTTAAAACTAGTATCTCATCTTTGGATTTTTGGGTTTTGTAGTATTGTTATTTTGTTGTTAATTGCACCCATGAAACCCTTAAGTTTAAACCCTCGCAATATTCTAATTTTTTGCTAACCTTCTATTACCTATTTCCTATCACATTAAAACATCTTGTGTCATTAATGATCATGGAGTAACCAATCCCTCATGCCTAAGTTTGATTTTCATTTTTTATATATAAGGTTGAATGATTTTCCCTTTTTTCCTTCACATCCTTTGTATTTCCATGAAATCAAAACTTTTAATCCCCTTTTCTTGCATCATCCTACATGGTCCCCTTCATTAGAACAACTTGTGGGCATGTGCTTAAAATTTCTCACTTAAGTCCCATTTGCCATCACTCATTATTGCTCATCACAGATAGTTTTTGAATGATATGTTTAAATTGGTGATAAGTGATGAGTTGTATTCCTTTGGTTTCACTCATCACAAATAGCTTTTTGGGCTCTTGATATGAATCTTTGATGGGGAGATGCACTTGCTTCTCCTTTTACCATTCAATTTTCATTTATTCCTAATAACTTTAGAGCTTTGAGTATTAAATTAGTGATCAACAATGGCTTTAGGACTTTTAATCTTCTCTTCATCATTTATCATAGATAGTTGTGTAATTGCAATTCTCAAATAAGTGATGAGGGATATGAAGCATCTCTTGTGTTTCGCGTATTGTGAATGGGTTCTAAATGTTAATTTTTACAATAGCAATATGCAATGCAAGTATTCTATGTAATCTATGGGATCTTTCATCAATAATTTCTTGTAAACTTTATGAGGAGAATTAATGATAAGCGATAGCCCTACTACTTTTGCATTTTCTCCTATTTCTCATCATGGATCATTTCCAAAACTTAGGTTTCAAAATAGTGGTGAGTGATGGATTCATCTATTCAACTTTCTTTCACTAATTTGAATTGATCTTACGAGTGATGTCTTTTGTATCATTTATTTTTATGTAGGTGCATGTGTCTTATTCTTGCTTCATTTTTGTATCTCCTATCACTGATGTGATCGAAAGTTTGAAGTTAAATAAGTTATTCTTGATGGAAAATTGGATGTGATTGAGGATGGGCCATACTTTCAATGGCTAATATTTCATTGTGTGGATGTTTGTATTGCTGATAGAACTAGTGAAGGATGAAAATTTTCAATGAGAATCAATGAATATTTGATGAAAAGGAAACATGGCACCACCCTAACATCATATAAAACAAGGGAGAAAGTAGTGAGGTGAGTGGATAACCGTGTATATGGTTTTAAAGGAGAGTGATCTAATGAGTTGGAGTTCATCACATCAATACTATCAGCACTAATTGGACCTTGGAAAGAATGGGAAAGCTCATGATGAGTGATGAAATGTATGAAGGATTGTTCTCTCCAAATGTCAATTTGGTGTTCTTCAATATTAATGAAGGAACATAGATTGAGTTGTAAATGCATGATTATTGTCAAATCAAAAATGACTAATGAGGATTAAGGGTAGACATGGCATATTTTTGAGGTGGCATCACCATTTTCTTGGAACAAGTTGTAAAAGATAGAAATAATGCTCATGGTTTCCATTAATGAAGTCTTAAATCCTCAAAGATCGATGGTCTAGATTTAAAATTGAGTTTCTAAGTTATCAACTTTCTCTTGCAATGATCTCTTTAATCATTAATTGTAGCATGCTCCAAATGGTATATTTAATGTAGAATGGCTACCATTTGATATCACCATTTTCAGTTCTCTAAAATTATGAAGTGTGGGTTAGAGAAGGAATGTGTGAGTGTTGAGCTTTCAATTGTAGAGGTTTTTCTATCTTGGATAAGTTGGTGTTTCATTTGAGCTATTTTAATTCATGCTTCTATTTACCTAGGGAATTCTCTTTTTCTAGGCTTGGTCATGATTGTCAGGATTTTTGGATGTGTTCTCCTCCAAATTTAGTTCAAGAGCTCATAGTTGGTCAATTTTTGCTCAATTTAGATTTTCTAGCTTTCACATTATATTCTATGAAATGGGAAATTATAGAGTGTCAATATAGCCAACTAGGAGGTATAGCTGATTTAGCTTGTTTGAGTGTCATGAGGATATGTCTGAGGAGGAAGTCCCTATGGCTTCTATGGTTCCAAAAGGTAAGAGGAATTCCCATGGTAAAAAGAAGAAAACCATTGTCCAAAGTACTTATAACTTAAGAAACAAGACCATTTCAGAAGAATTGATCAAGTTGGAGGGCAAGGAACGGGCTTAGCCTGCTAAGAAGGTAAAGAAAAGGAACAACGGTCATAAGGCCTTCTTGGGAAAACATAATTCTCCCATTTTTCTCTTTGATATCCATTTGGATGGTGAAGGTGACACTGATTCGAGATATGGAAAATATATTCTCTCTCTAGTTCCATATGGTGACTCTAACGATGGTATGGTGATGGTTCCTTCGATTTCAACATGAACAAGGAGTGGTCGAGAATCCTCTGATATTCACTACTCAAAGTACCATCTCCTTGTTTTTCTTTTTATGATACCATGGTTTTTGTATCAGGAATTTCCTTTTTCAACTTGTTTGTGGTGTTGGTATTTTACTCTTCCATGCTAATGTGGAAGTCCTCTAGTTGTTAAGGAATATTTTGCTCGACATGGATGTTATGACAACAACTAACGGTACCCTATGGAATGAATTTTGTCTTTTTCCCTGCCCTATTCTAAAAATGAGTGCAAGTAACTACCTAGGGAGTTTCTCAAAATTGGTTGAAATTAAGTTTTGAAATGTTGTATGAAATGTGATCGTAATTCAGTTGAATGCTTGTTGCTCCCCTATCTATAAATGGGATTTCATTGCTAATTAGGGGGGTTCAAAATTTTTGAGTCTCATAAGGGTCTAGGAAAAAGAAAGCTTAGGTTATGAGTCATAATGTATTTTGATCATAATATGGTTGTAGAAAGTAATATCAGTAATGGAAGAAAATGCTAGTTCTAAAATATATGCTCTCCTATGTATTTTCCTCACCAATTATGAATGAAATTGTTAATGGTAATTTATTTTTTCTTCTATCATTTATGCTAAATGAGTGAGTTTATTTGTGCTTCAATTCAATGAGCTGATTAAAATGCTAAAATAAGGTCATGGGTTTGTGGGAAAATATTATAGAGTTTGGTAAGTAGTAGTATTTTAAATGTAGTGAGGTGGATGCTACAAGGTAGCATGCTGATAGTCCTCTTATTTTTGAGTTAGATTGTAGTTGTATTACTTATTAATTGCAGAATGTGACTCTATTTTCCCTTAGATGAGGCATTGTTATTTTCGTTAGTTTATGTTGTACTTAATTAAGCTTGTGGTGAACCTAACCTGAGATTTGAAAGGAGAAACTATTCATAAGGAAAAACTATAAATTAAACCCTATAAATCTGAAATATTATCGTATTCCTTACAATAGGTACTAACTTGCTAAAAGGTTTACCAAAGCTTTGATGATTTTTTCTAGTTCACACTTTCTAAAGAATACATCTATGTGAGGAAATCATTTTCATCAAGTTAGTATATTATGAGGATAAGTGAGATTACCCTCCTAGGTTTCACAAAGGTAGAAGTGAAGAATTCAGATATTTAAAGTCTCACTTGTGTGTTGGCAAATCATTACCCTTGTTAATAATTGAGTTCTAGTCTATTCATAGATGAGGGATAAGATTAAGTTTGGTTCATAAAAAATAACCAATAGATTGTCAACTTTGCTAGGGATAATTTGAGAAATATTTGGTAGAAGATAGACTTAAGAGTCATTGAAGTTTTAAAATAATTTGTAACCAAAGATATACAATTGTGGAGTCTTATTTATCCATATGACTCACTAACAAATTGGTGACTCTGGTGGGGAGAACTTTTAATCTCTAGTTGTAGATTGATATTTTGCAAAGTCATATTATTTGGTGAATCTAAACATCTAGTTCAGATATCAAGAATTTTCCATACCTAGAATTGGTTGTGTTGTAGAAAATTTCAAAGAACTTGTGTGACTCTACTATGGGAAAATACCCAAAAATAAATTTATCTTCAAAGAGATTCATGTTTGAAATTTAGTCCTCTATGAAGAGAGGTGGCAACTTTGTCAAAAAAATCGGCTAAAAATGTGAAGATAGTTCTAGATCTACAAAATCTTTAGTCAAGAAGAAAGGTTATAAGTTAATCTAAGTTACCAAGAATTCTCATAAATTTAAAGAAAGTATTATTATGTTTGAAAGTATTTTATTAGAAGTATTCAAGTTTTCAAAGAATGGTGATTCCCTATTGAGTGAATTAAGCATTAAGAAAGGGAATGATAGTTGTAATTTTTTCATACTTCTGAGCTATAATTTGAAGCTTCTATGTTGTAATGAAGAAGTACGTATGTTTTTGAAATATTCCCATTAGAGAAATCTTAGATGTATTTGTATTTAAGTTATGCATTTTAATATTTTAAGATCATGATAAAAGAAAGAAATAGGGTAATGATCAACTGTAGAGTTGATGTTTGAATTTTGTAGAGGGTTGTAAGAAAATGTATCATTCACTTGTGCATCCCTTTGGGGTGCATGATGTGAACATGAAGAGTGTGTAACCCCTGTCATGTCATTGTAAGAGAGGGGGACCATTGCATGAAAGGCCCTACTAGGTCATGGAGGGTCAAGACATGAGAGGCTGCCCTAACTTACCTCAGATTAGTGCAATTTTTTAGGGTATACGAGGCAAGGATAATGAGGACCGTAGGGCCTCTTAGTTACTCTATAGACACGAAGTGTAGGAAAAGGCTAGGCAAGCTAGTTTCTAGTTCTAACGCTACATCTCAGAAAACTCTTTGTCTAAGGAGAGAAGTGCAATCCTTGGATGACAGTGCGATGTGCTAGCATCTCAAAAGTGTGTTGTCATTCATGTGGCTAGACAATGACAAAGACATGGTTAAGCCAACAAAACTAGCTAACGATCCAATTGACTAACAAAAGGGACAAAATGAAAAAACTAAGTAAATTAAGTAATCTCTAAGGTTGTAAAGAGTTCAAATGCAAGTTCAAGGAGTGAATATGAAGGAGAGAGGAAGAAAATGGCCATATTCAAGTCAGTTGGATGAGGGAGGTGTTACAACTTCACTTCCAATAGGAAGTGTAATGCCTCTACTAGCTCAATCGCATGCAACACGGATTTCTAGGCACAGTGTGGGCATCCCTAATAGAAACACCTCCACCCACACAAAAAATAGGCACCGCATAGACTACCATCAAGAAGCTTAATTTAAATTAAGCCTCTGACATTTTTTTTCTAATTTGGATAAAGGAAAAAAGGAGAATTACACCTAGGGTGCAAATTTTCTCTTATACATTTTTCCCCCACTTTAGTTAGCACAGGTACTAATGAGTGCTCAATAAAGTAGATAGAGAAGAGAGCAGGGTTAGAAAAGTATACCTAAACCTTCAAAGAAGTAGTACTCGGTCTGGCGTACCCAAAGGTGTAAGAGAAGCGAAGGACTCCATAGCTACTCAAAACTATGAAGTTGGAACAAAAAAGCATCTTATAGGCCCACGGACCTGCAAGGAGCCAACCCCCAAGATCTCTCACATTGAAGAAGCCCCAAGGAAGTGAAATCCATAGATTCAGGAAGCCTCAACATGTCTACCCATAGATAGAACATGTTAAAAGCGACGAGATGTCTACATGCAAATAGAACATATCAAAAGTGGCAACATGTCTACCCATAGATAGAGCATGTCAAGCAGTGGCAATATGTCTACTTGCAAATAGAACATGGAAAGAGTGGCAACATGTCTACCCACATATAGAGCATGTCAAAAGTGGTGACACGTCTACCTGCAAATAGAGCATGTCTAAAAGGGGAAACATGTCTACTCACAGATAGAACATGTCAAGAGTGGCGACATGCCTACCCACAGATAGAACATGTCAGAAGCAGTTGGTCACACATACCATAGAACATTCAAATGGGTCCCTCTAAAACCCTTAAAAAGGAGAGAGGTCCACTCAAGGGACACATGATTTGAAAGGTAAGGTCTACTTAGGTTTCCCTTGAGCTAGACGCGAAAAGGAAAATGGAATGAGCCTAGTCGAGTAGCCCCCAGGATAGACATGAAAAAGTCCATTCATCACAAAGGCCTTTGAAGAAAGGGTCCCTTGGGAACACGCCATGAGGAAGAAGAAGGGGGGGTCCACTCAAGGGACATGCATAGTAATTGTTCTATTAGAGTGATTCATCATCAAGGAATATTTTTGAAAGATGTTCACTTCATCTAGGAATTTGAAAGGAAAGATATGCCCCCACGCGAGGGGAAGTCAAAGTTGTTCCCACTTTAGAGGAAGGTCTTTAAGTCCTTTCTTTATGAACCCATGATGAAGGAAACACATTCTGTTAGGGATCCAAGTTGACAATGCAATTCTAAGGAAGAAATTATTGTGAAGACTTTCAAGAAAAAGATTTATTGGTAGCAAATTCATTTTCTAAAAATTGAAGTGTTAAAGAAGAGTGTTGTCACACATAGGAGGGACAACTCAAGTAAAGAATACAAAATATAAAGAAAAAGAAAAAGAAAAAGAAAAAAGATGCAAATAAAGGACACAAGGGTAGCCTAATATTTTAGGGTCAAAACTACTCATAAATATATATAGATATGTATAATAATAGTATATAAATGAACTGTCATCAACCCCTTACTATATTTGACCATGTGAGGAATGCATGAGAAGGTAAAGTAAAAATAAAAAATTGGGTCAATGTGGAAGGGAAGCCTAAATTCCCCCAATGCTTTGTATCACTTCCAATTTATTGAAAATCAATCACAAACATGGAAGAATGATGACAAAAATACAAGAAGGCTCATGACACAAAAATTAAGCCTATATCTAAGCACCAATAGGGGTGACAAGGGTCATCCAGGCACACATAACATGGGTACAGGGAACACATGACAAAACACACACACACGATCAAGAAAAGGGGCATCCTCCTAACACTGATCAGCCAAGAGGTCATCTACTTCCCAATCTATATTCTCATAAGGGGAAGGAGGATGAGCCTACAAGGGTGGAATGTTAAGAGGAGGAGCATTTGGCCCTCTCACAATAAGGACCAAGGAAGAGGGCCCTTCAAGGTGCTCTCCACTAAGCTCTTGTGGAGTCAAAGTCAACAATTTAATGAAAGATCACCGATAAGGTTGGGACTTTATCCACAGAATTGAACATGCATCACATGGGATTACAATTCCTATTCTTAGCAGATGAGGCAAGCTATGCTTGAGATTCAACTCTAGGCTCACCAAATGATTTGGCAGTGGTGAAAAACTTAGGGGAAGCTGGGACTGGATCTGTCACAAGGATAGAACAAGTCATCACAGGGCCACCTTGCAAAGAAGGTGGACTCCTCTTATGTCCTTCATTGCTAGAAGGATAAGCCTCTACTTCTTTCTTTGTTAGAGGAGATGAACTCCCCATAGAAAAAGTTAGGGGTGTAGAGGAAGAGGAAGATATAACCGCAATGGGCATGACTGAAGTATTAACCATGTCCACAATCTTTGGGAAGGTTTAAATATCTGGGACATACATCAGCAAAGGTAGCTCCATGGAAGGAGTGATAAAAATATGTACCCACTTAAGGTTAGGTGCATTCGTGATTTCAATGAAATCTAGGAGTGGATCAGACAGAGGAGATTTAGAGGGAAGGGAGGAAGGAGACACTGCAAAAGGTCCTAAAATAGGGCTGGTCATTCCTTCGTCCTTCTATTGCTAGGTGGCTTTCTTGGCTAGGAGATCCTTTCAACGACACTTGCATTCTTGTGCAAGGTGGTTCCTATATCTATTTGAGTTAGAATCCAGAGCTTGTGAAGGGACAAGAGGTTCCTAATCAACCATAGGAATGTCAACTATGGTTGTTTCAAGTGGAGGAATGTGTTCTTGTACAAGAGTAGGGGGAGTAGGCTAGGGAGTGATAAGAGGAGTCAACTCAAGAGCCTCAATAATAGGCATCTTTCCACTCACTACCTTAGGAGCAGGAGCAATAGGAGGTCACGGATCGAATTCCTTGCAAGAACTTTTCTTGCTACCATACAAATAATACCATGGTCCAAGGAAGTCTAAAATCCTAATCTTGGGTCTACGCAAAGGAGGGATCATTAGACTTAGCAGGTAATCACCAAGTTTTCTCATCCAAAACTCTTCCCAAGAAAGGGAAGAGGACTAGGTAGTCCAGGAAAAAGTTATTTTTTCTTTACCTTTGTGAGGAAAAGAGGGAACTGTCATAGGCCTCTCCTCTTTCTTTGGGGAAGAGGGAGTAGATGGTATAGCCTTCTCTTTACCTTTGTAGGAAGGAGAGTGAGCCAAAGAGGACTCCTTCTCTTTCGAGGAAGGAGTGGTCATAAGTAGATGATCCTTCTCTTCTTGAGAAGAGGGGGTGGTTGATTTTCCTATTGCGGGAAGGGTTAGCTTTCGATCCCCTTTTCCCCCAGTATTGTACTTCACATAGTTCTTGTAAAGTAGGTCTATTCTTGGAGGAAGCAGACTGACTAGGGAGGGCCAAAAGTGATCCAATGAATATCCATCATGAGATACCAAAGGCTAATATTCAGTATCATGCACCACATGCACAACACCCTTGTGGGAAAACTTTAAACATTTATGAATAATAGATGTGATCCCATTCATTGAATCCAACCAAGGAATTAGTAGCTTCACTCTGAGTAGGTGCAACTCTGG
The DNA here is from genome assembly GCA_007258455.2 of Sequoia sempervirens. Classification (NCBI taxonomy): domain Eukaryota; kingdom Viridiplantae; phylum Streptophyta; class Pinopsida; order Cupressales; family Cupressaceae; genus Sequoia; species Sequoia sempervirens. The sequence continues at coordinate 46,537 of VDFB02283370.1, forward strand.
GATTGCATCAAAAAGTGTGTCAATATTCCTAGGTCCAACCAGGATGGACAAAGTGATCGAGTCATAGGGTTTAAGATTCATACCATCATGGGTACATATGTTAGATTTCATTTCTTAATATTTTTCTTTTAGTAGTGAATTTAATACTAATGTTTCTTTAGTAATAAATTCACACAACTTGCGTGGTCAATTAAGAATCCTGTCACAATGTTACCATTGACATGAGTGGGAATCTAGAGAGGTGAAGGTTTTTGGTTCAAGGGTAAATCTTGTGAAGTAAATGTAATATCTGGAGAATCGGGTGCGAATGGAATAGTGGAAGTTATCGAGACCATGTTTACATAGGCCTCATGTTAGAGTAATAAGTTATTATGGTTAATTAATTATATCATATTGATTAATTAATTAAGTCACTTATTCCTTTTGTTACTTAAGCTAAACTTAGGCACATTAATAATTAATTAATTATTAAGTGTGCACACTAGGGTTTCATTTAGGGTTTCCCTTTTAGCGTTTCTTGATCTCCTTCATAAGGATTGATCACTTTGTAATAATTGATTCTCAATAATGCATTTTTACTTTTAGGTTTATAGAACATCTTCTTTGGTTCTGCATGTCTTTTGCATGTGAAAGGTGATTGATTGCATGCAGGTGATCTTGGTTTTCTAACATGGTATCAAAGCTCTAGACCTGCAGCTGCCTATTCATGATATGAAGATATGGCCTTTCAGTGAGTTTCTAATGCAAAGGGTTTCCACAAGCATCTTTCTGCAAGATCTAGGAGTTGTGAAGCTTCTAGTGTGTTTTCAGGCAGATCAAACCTCGCCATCAGATCCAGAGCATCCGAGAGATGAAAAATGACATATAACTCGACCTATTTTGGTGTCTGGAGCTTCTGAGGAATTTTTTTTAATTCCACAGGTCATATGGTCTATGTATAGCCATTGTGCACACTTCTCCAAAAAAATATTTCAGGTTTTTCAAAATTTTCCTGCATGCAAAAAAAATATTCATTAGTTTTTTGTTTTTCAAAAACAAAGCAAAAGTTTTTATTAAATCAAAAAGCATTTTAAAGATTTTGTACCCTACCGCAGTAGACCTGTACGCCACTGTTGGCAGGGCGGGGCCCCTTCCACCACCCTTCCGGCAAGCTCCTTCTACAATCCGGCGACCAAATACCTGCCAGTACTAAAAACAATGACAAACTCTTCCAAGATCCAACTGAATATTTTGTACATGCACAAATTGTTAGATGGCCATCAAATTTTTGCAAGGGCGGATGTTTTTTGCTCTAACGGCTAGATGGCTGTCAAATTTAAACCACTAAAGTGCTGATGTCAGCATGACGTCACCTAGCAAATGATAACTTTTTAAACCTGATTTAAACCACTATATTTTTTTTTTCTTTGGGTCATAACATGGGCATACGGTATCAAAATCGAGCAAACGATATATCGCTAGAAAGCTGGTTCTGAGCACTTTCTAGTGGTACTATTTATTTATTTAGTATTTTACTGTTTTCCTACATTTATTCCTGTTTGAAGTCAGATGTACTTTTTATGCTTCTGAGCTGATAACTTTTTTGCCACAATCTCTAATTTTTGCTATCTTTATGGCGTTGGAAAGGTATTGAGGAGCTCTATGTTGCTGTCCATGCACTTTTTCTATATCTATCCCATGTTGATCACTTAGTCCAGATTCGGCCCGATGGGTTGTTTGGCGATTACTTGAATGTTTTGGCAGTTGGGAGAGTGCATCTTGCATCTTTGCACTTCGTTTTCAGTAATACATCATTAAATAATTGCTTGATGCTTCATAGATTCTAGAGTTGTTCCCGTTTGGAGTTTTCGAGTGTTCCGTGGCATCGGGTCTGCTGTTGCTTTATCATGATTCCTTGAGTCAATCAGTGACTCTCATCCAGTTTCAGTAGTAAACAGAAGAATCTTTCTTCCTTGCTAGTATCAGATTCCACTGTTACTCTACAGAGTTCTTCCAGTGCTTCTTTGCAACATGACATCTCATTGTAGGGGGGGTTTTGTCCCACTTGGTTTTTCCTTCTCTTACTCATTCTTGCATTTGTAATTGGGTACCTGATCAGGCCTAGTTGTCAGGACCCATCTTTGCTTTCATGCATCTTATTCTAGTGTTTTAGCTTCTTCATAAGTTCATCTTAAGGGGGGGTGTTAGAGTAATCAGTTATTATGCTTAATTAATTATATCATATTGATTAATTAATTAAGTCACTTATTCCTTTAGTTACTTAAGCTAAACTTAGGCACATTAATAATTAATTAATTATTAAGTGTGCACACTAGGGTTTCATTTATGGTTTCCCTTTTAGGGTTTCTTGATATCCCTCATAAGGATTGATCACTTTGTAATAATTGATTCTCAATAATGTATTTTTACTTTTAGGTTTACAGAACATCTTCTTTGGTTCTGCATGTCTTTTGCATGTGATAGGTGGTTGATTGCATGTAGGTGATCTTGGTTTTCTAACACCTCAGGCTAAGAAACAAAATCAGTGGGATCAACAATCATGTTAGAAAAGTGTGACAAAAATGGGTCCATGTATATCTACAATTCACTATTTTCGTTTGCCACTAATTTGTTAGAATTCTATTTATTCCCATCGAGATGAATGCTACAGTCTTTGATGTTGTCTTGTATTTCATGATGCAACCATATACAACATTTAGATTCATATCCATTAACATGATGGTACTAAAAATAAGTGCTCCCACCATATCAATTAGGGTAAGGTTCTTTAATAGGCTTAGGAGGTAGAAAAGTTATGATCTTATCCTTCAATAGCTTTTGCAAGATGGAAAAGTGTCAAATTTAGACAAATTTGTAAATTTTTGGTTCCATTTGAGGTCATTGTCATCAACAACAGCTACTACATTCGCAAGGACTTTTCCTTTCCTAGATATTGATATGATGGAATTTCCCTTAGAATGGGAGTGTGAGGAGGATCCCTCGAACTGAGCAATCGTTTACTGATACTCTCGTAAAGTTGTACACAGATGAAAAAAAAAGGGTATTTCATAATGACAAACTTCTCTTTCCAAGGCCTTTGTAAGTTACCTATGAACACCATTTGTACATTATAATCAATAGTTGATACAAGATTTGTGAAATAAATGCTTGGTAGTGCATTATGAAATCAGTAATCTTTGCATTATCTTCTTGCTTACATTGGACGAGATTCGAGAAGGTCATCTTCAGCCTGATGTTTGATTGGAATTGTCTAGGGAATTGATTTACAAGTTGATCAAATGAAAAAATAGAATTCAAAAGAAAGAAATGGTATCACTCAAGTGTTGTGTCCTTAAGGGATCGAGAGAATAGTTTAGCCATCAATGCATGATGATGGAAGAAGTCGGTGTAGAGAGCGTTAAAGGTAGATATATGCATTTGAAGATCTCCCTTACCACTAAACTTCTCAAATTTAGGTATCTCCATTCCTTGAGGGAAGGGAGTGTTTAATATGGCAACCAACAATAGGTTATGTTAAAAAAAATGTTGGAAAATGGGCTAGGAAAAGACCTGGGAAATACTCACTAAATCTGCATCTTACCCATATTCTGAAGTAGAGTGTTTAGAAAGGGCCATTAGAAGATTAAGAGCCAGAGAAACCTCCTCCCAAGCCATTTCCAATTCCAACTCCAAAACCACCACTAGTATGACTTCTACCAGAGCCACTACTAGAGCCACTGCCACTAGTAGAGCCTTCATCAAAACCATCGCCATGGATTTTTCTGGAACCATTTCCACTAATCCCACCTCCACTACCGGACCCTCCACCACCCATTCTGCCAAGACCGCCACCACTGGAGGTGACAAAAGGGATGAATTTAAAGCCCAAATTGACTTTTTTCACCTTCATAGTCTCTGTTTGATTAGGGATAGAGGGAATACTAGTGGAAGAGACCACATCGACCATGTAAATGAAAGTGGGGGGCATTGATAGCCTAATTTTCCCTCATGTTCTTCAAAGGTGACTCCTTGTACAAAGCCATAGTTATTCAAAGGAGCAAATGCTTTGGCAATACCAAAGAGACTACTTAGGAGCTCTACACCTATTGATCTTTATCCATCATTTGTTTTATCTCACCTAAAACTTGAGTGGACCTAACCATCTTCCGATTTCTTCCTAAATGGTTTTCAAGGTCACCCAACCCTTTCATAAGGGAGGACACATATTTAGTAGGGATTTGAATGACCTCATACTCATCCACTGATGATGGATTGGGGGACATAGGAGGAGTGGGGACGTGATTGGTTTCATCAGTGAATCCCATATCATTCCTCAACACCTGCTCGTGTGTAGAAAAACTAATGGTGGGGCCATAGAAAAGGACCATATAGAGACCAAATGAGACCTTAGTTCTATGCATTGGGAGGTGTCATGCACTTCTCCTCACAATATTCCTAGAAGTTGTGGACTGGGTTGTGATGCTCATTAACCTTCACAACACTCAAGAACTCAACAATCGTGAAGCAACCGAGGGAAGCCTCAACACTAAAAAATGAATAGATGTTGGTTCACATTAGGTTCACCAAAAATCTAAGAGAGGGGGACCACCATATTCAAGGCCTCAGGTCATAGAGGGTAAAGATGTGAGAGGTTTCCCTAACTTACCTTAGTGTAGTACAATGTTTTAGGGTATACAAGGCGAGTGTAATGAGGACTATAGGGCTTCTTAGTTACTCTGCAAGCCTGGAGTGTAGGAAAAGGCTAGGTGAGTTGGTTTCTAGATCTAACACTAAGTCTCATAAAACTCTTTATTTGAGGAAAAAATCACAATCTTTAGATGACAGCGCGGTGCGCAAGCATCACAAAAGTACAATGTCGTACATATGACTAGACACCGACAAAGATGTGGTTAAGCCAACAAAACTAGCTAACAACCTAGCTGACTAGCTAAAGGGCCAAAATGACACAACTAAGTAAATTAAGTAATCTCTAATGTTGTAAAGTAAATAAACAAGAGTGATGAAAATGAGGAGAATCTCATCAATGAACTCATTCGTCAGTTGATTCTCTGAGAGTACACACACCTACACATAACAAGAGAAAATTTTTTGGGTGGCTGTATAGGGGCATGCCACATTCAGACTCCTATTTAGGTATTTCCACTACCACAGATAACAAAGAATGAGATAAAGAAGCAATAATGTAAATAAAGCACAAGCACTACAAAACAGTACTATGCTACCCAACTAAATGATAAAGGAGAGCAAAGAGAAGCTTACCACCTCCACCAAGAGCACTCAAGGATGCTTGGGGGAGAAATGAGAGGAACTCAAGCCTTTGCTGCAAATGGTGTGGTCCCAAATGTGCTCTATCGAGTTGATGGAGTGAGATTTTGTTGTAATGGAATGCTTGGAATGCTTGGAAGTGAGTGAAAATGGATGCTAAAGTGTGAGTATGGAGGCTTGAAGTGTGTAATAATGAAGGATTGATCTGCTAAAGAGTTGTCCAAAAGTTATGAAGAGTTAAAATGCAAGTTCAAGGAGTGATTATGAAAGAGTGAGGAAGAAAATGGCCATATTCAGGTCAGTTGGCCAAAGGAGGCATTACAAATTCACTTCCAATGGGAAGAATAATGCCTCTACTAGCTTAGTTGTATGAATATGTTAGGGATGTAAGCACACTGTGCCTACATCTATTCACTGTGCAGGCATCCCGACAAAAATGCCTCCACCGACACACAAAATAAGCACCACATGGATTGTCAACAATGGGCTTAAGTGAAATTATGCCTCTGACTTTTATTTTTCTATAGTGGATAAAGGAAAAAAGGGGAATTGCACCTAGGGTGCAAATTTTCTCTTATACATTCATCAAAGAAGTTTCTCTATTGAAAGATATAGACCATTGAGTTTTAATGGTATTCAAGGTTTCCAAAACCTTGTTCCTAGTGATATTAGGAAACATTTTCCTAAATTTACAGGGCATAATTTAGAGTTAGCATCTAAACACTTGAATGCATTCATGGATTTGATAGGTTATTTTGATATATATCATGAGGATGTTGTCATGAAACTTTTTGCTCAACCTTTAAAGGAAAATGCTAGAGACTAGTTTTCATATTGACCAATCCATTCTATAGTTTCATGGAATGGAATCACGGTTGCATTTTTGGAGAAATTTGGTGAAAGGTTTAATCCTCGCTTGGTAAGGAAAATAATTATAGAAATTCAAAAGGATGAAGATGAGTGGGTCCATGCTTTCAACTTTAGAATTGAACAAGCAGTAAGAGATATTCCTAAATACCTAAGACTGAGAGTGATGCAAAATGTTTGATTTTATATTTAGGTGCATTTGATAATGAATTGAGTTATTTAATAAGGGATAAGGAACCTGGAAAATCTTAGCAGGCTTGTCACATTGCTATGGATATTGAAAACATTATAAAATATTTAATGATGAGAGGGTATTTGGCTACAAGTGTTTCTTATCTTGGTTCACAACAAGTGAGTGGATCTCCTAAAGATGAAAGAGATGATCAAGGTGATAATGCTTTAGATACATCATCTTATTCACTCTCACAACATGTTAATCATGGATTGATTCAAGATAGATTTCAATAAAGTTTAATTAATAATGATCAAGTGAACATTGTTAGTCCAAAGATTGTCTGACATGAAGAGATATGAGGATGGGTTGCCATATGAATTGTTAGAAAGGTTCTTAGATGCCTTGTTAGAAATCTATAAGGGGTTATAACCTATAAATTCAAATTGCATTGAAATATTTTGTGACATTTATGAGCTAGGACTCAATGTCTTGCCTAAGGAATTGAAACCTTAAGATTTTGATTAGATACTTGATTGGATCAGGGCTTCTGAGGAAGCTAAGAATGATTATATACAAATAATGAGGTTTTAAGCTCATAGTGGTACTTGTCCTAGTGAAGGTCAAATGTTTACTCAACCAATAAATAAGTATTTCTTTGGGGAAGAACGTCCATCTAGTAGTGTGGGTGATGAAATTGTAACATTTACAGAAACTATTAACATACCCTTGAAGATTGGTGACGAGGATAATGAAAATAAAAATAGTAATTTCTCTTAGGAAGAATATGAATCACTTTGTGAGACTGACCTAGATGTATCCTTGTTTCCTGAAGGATTCAACTGTACCAATATTCATGAGTTTTTTCACTCAATAGTAAATGAACAAAGTTCGAATGAAGGACTCATGGAATGTAGTTTAGCAGCATCAGAATTGGAGTGCTACAATAATATGATGAGTAATGTATTTCAAGAAAATAATGTTTGTATTCAATAGCTTGTGTATGAGCTAAATACTATGAGTGAAGAAATTAAAAATGATAGCCAATAGTGTCATGCCCTTAATGGATTATATGAAAGAGAAATGAGTTGCAAAAAGTTCATGGAAGCGATGGATATGATTTTTTTTAACAAGGATCGTATTGAAGAAAGGAATGAAGAAACTTGTTTTTCTATTAAATGTTCAAGGTATAATGAGTCCCATAGATATGATTTGGATTTTTTTTCAATTGATGACATACTTGAATACCATGATGTTGATCACATCAATACTGAGATGCTTGATTCATCCTATGATTTTTTTAACTTGAATTTGAGCAATAATTGGAGTAAAGGACTAGAATATGCAAATGAACCATAAATTAAAATAATCTTTGGTGCCTAGGATGGTAGGGATGATACTCTTTATGTAAATTTCCTTGGTATGAATGAAAGCAAGAATGTTGTGGAGTATGATGAGTCAAATTCCCAAGGTAGGGGAGCATTTGGAAACATATTTGGTTTATACTATTCTAATAAATACAAGCACAAATTTGAAATAAAGCATGTGTATGAACATTTCTTTTTTTTTACACAAAGTGAATGTGTATCCCTGAATAGGAACCTTGGAAGGAATATGTATGAATTTTCCTAGTTTAATGAGTAGAATGAATCTGATATTAGTATGAATGATGATAAAGATAAAATGGATTATCAATATTTTACTTTCCCAAATTAGTTAGATGGGAATTTGGTGGAATGTAATTGTAAGCTGAGTTAGATAGAATGCCACACTAATCATATATTATAGTTAGCACTTGATTACAATTCACAAAGGGACATGAATGAAATAGATAATTGCAAGTCTATGGTGGTTGAAAGCAGTGGCCACCACATAATTAGCTGGAGGACCCTTCATGATAGTTTTTTCAACCTTAGCATAAGGCTAATAGTTGAAAACATGGTTTTTGATAGAGGTAGGAACTAGTTTTAAGGCTAGTTTGGCCCTATAACTTTTGTAAATGGGTATGTGCAGGATCATGATGGGCCAAAAAGTGGCAATATGATGGGTATGTGGCTGTCAACTATTTTTTACCCAAAATTGATGAAACGTAAAGGGTTTTTAAAGGAGATTCATAGCTTTCCACCAATATAAATTATTCTTTACTTTGAATTTAATAAGTAATTATTATTCATTTTATATTCAAATTACTACTGAAGTCCTGATTGATAGGCTGATTGAAAAACATCTATAGCTTTCAAACGGTATCACATTTTTTGAATCCAAAACATGCATCAGATTCTATGCTTTGTATACTATAGGATTAAAAAAAGAAAAAATGAATTTCATGAAGTTTTGACCAAGTTAAGTTGGTCAAACATACGAGCTTTTATATTTTTTTAAACATTGTAATAAAAAAATCATAATTAATTATTTACTTAGAAAAAAATTACAAAAAAATATGCATCAAATTGGGGCATGAGTCATCTACTTATATCTAAAATATTATAAAAAAATATTATCATTTTATTGTGGTTAGGGTGGTTAGACAGACACCTACTTCTTATTTTTTCCTAAAATTTAAGTACCATTGCATTGAAATTTCAAATTTTCACCAAATAGATTTTTAAAACAAACCTAGTAGTTTAGAAACTACATTCAATTTGCTACAGATTCTATTCTTACATATTTTTGAAATAATATAGATAGCTTATTCAAATTTTTACGTCAAGTTACATAACTCTGATTTTTCTAATTTTTTTGCCACTTAAAGGCCTTGCTTTTCCATGATGATCCTGCACATACCCAAATATTGTGCATAAGTTGTTTGGTTTGGGTTTGGTTTTCTTGCTTCGTCCTTAGTTTTGTTTCTTTGTTCTTGGTCTGCTTCACCTAAATTATGGACTCTTGCTCTATTATGGAGAAACAAACATGCTCAGCTAGAGCCACCGATGGAACCCTCAAAATTGTGGTTTTGTTTCGAAAAGTCCTACATTTTTAGAACATGTATCTCATCTTTGGATTTTTGGGTTTTGCAGTATTGTTATTTTGTTGTTAATTTCACCCATGAAACCCTTAGGTTTAAACCCTTGCAATGTTTTAATTTTTCATTGACCTTCTGTTTCTTTCTTGTTTCTAGTCAAATTAAAACATCTTGTATCATTAACAATTATGTAGTAATCGGTACCTCATGCCTAAGTTTGAGTTTCATTTTTTATATCGAAGGTTGAATGATTGGCCTTTTTGTCCTTTACATCCTTTGCATTTACACGACTTAGGAAAATTTGAGCCCTTTTCTTGTGTCTTCCTATATGGTCCCCTTCATTAGAATAGCTTGTGAGAACGTGCTTAAAAGTTCTCACTTAAGTCCCATAGGCCATCACTTATTGTTGCTCATTGTAGATAATTTCTCAAAGGTATTTTTAAATTGGTGATAAGAAATGAGTGATATTCCTTTGGTTTCACTCATGGAAAATAGCTTTTAGATCTCTTGATATGAATCATCGATGGGGTGATGCACTTGCTTATCCTTGTATTGTTGAATTTTCATTTATCAATAATAACTTTATAGCTAAATGAGTATTAAATTAGCAACCAACAATGGCTTCTGGATTTTTCTTCTTCCCTTCATCATTCATCATGGATGGTTGTGTAATTGTAATTCTAAAATAACCGATGAGAAATATGAAGTATCTCTTATGTTTTGTGTATCGCAGATGGGTTCTAAATGTTAAGTTTTACAATAGAGATACACAATCCAAGTGTACTATGCAATCATTGGGATCTTTCATTGCTAATTTATTACAAACTTTATGAGGAGGATTAGTTATAAGTGATAGCCCTAGTGATTTTTTATTTTCTCCTTTCACTCCTCACAGATCCTTTCCAAAGCTTAAGTATCAAAATAGCAATGAGTGATGGAGTTGTTTGCTCATCTTTCTTAAGCCAATTTGAATTGATCTTATGAGTTATGTCTTTTGTATCATTGATTTGTTATGCATCTTCATGTGTCTTAATTTTCCTTCACCAGTGTATCTCCTATCATTGATGTGATCTAAAGTTTGAAGTTAAATCAGTGGTGAATAATGGGAAAATGAACAAGATTGAGGATGGGCCATATTTTAAGGGCTAAGATTTCATTGTGTGGATGCCTGCATCACTAATGGAACTGGTGAAGGATGAAATGTGTTGATGATAAGCAATGACTATTGGAAGAAAATGCAATGTGGTAGTATCTTGAGGACATCATATAAAGCAAGGGAGAAAGTAACAAGGAAAGTGGAGAACCATTGATATGGTTTTAAAGTAGAGTTATCCAATGAGCTAGAGTTAATCACATCAATACTATCATTACTGATTGAACCCTAGAAAGATGGGGCAAGCCTGCAATGAGTGATGGAATGTATGAAGGACTATTCTCTCCAAATTTCAGTTTAGCATACTTCACCGATATTAATGAAGGAGCACAGGTTGATTTGGCAATGGATGATTATTGTTAGATCATAGATGACTAATGAGGGTTCAGGGTAGACATGGCAACTTTATGAGGTGGAATTATCATTTTCTAGGAAGTTGCAAAAGATAGAAATGATGCTCATGGTTTGCACTAATGAAGTTTTAAATCCTCAAAGATTGATGGTCCAGATTTAAAACTAGGCTGCTAAGTTATCAACTCCCTCATGCAATGATCTATTCAATCATTAATTGTAACATGCTCCAATTGGTCTATTTAATATAGAATGTCTATCATTTGATCTCACCAATTTTAGTTCTCTAAAATTATGAAGTATGGGTCATATAAGGAATTTGAAAGTGTTGATCATTCAATTGTAGAGGTGTTGTTATCTTGGGTAAGTTGGTGTTTTGTGTGAGCTCTCTCAATTCATGATTCTATTTTCCTTGGGAATTCTATTTCTTTTAGGGTTGGTTGTGATTGTTAGGATTTGTGGGTATGTTCTCCTAAAAAAAAATTTAGGAGCTCATAATTGTTCAACATCTGCTCAATTTAGATTTTCTATCTTTCACCTTATATTTTGTGAAATGGGAATGTCTAGTGTGTCAATTCAACCAACTAGGATGTCTAGCTAGCTTAGTGTGTTTGAGTGTCATGAGGATATTTCTAAGTTGAAAGTCCTTGTGACTTCTATGGTTCCAAAAAGTAAGAGGAAGGACCATGGTAAAAAGAAGAAACCATTGTCCAAAGTACTTATAACTTAATAAATAGGACCATTTCAGAAGACTTAGTCATGTTTAAGGGAAATGAGTAGGTTGAGCCTATGAGGAAGGTCAAGAAAAGGAACAAGGGTCATAAGGCATTGCTAGGAAAACATAATTCTACCATTGTGTTCTCTGATAGCCCTTTAGATGGTGAAGGTGACACTAATTTTAGATATGTCCAGTATCTTCTCTATCTAGTTCCATATGGTGACTCTCACGATGATGTGGTGATGGTTTCTCTGATTGCATCATGAACAAGGAGTGGTCGTGCATCCTCTAATGTTGACTACTTAGAGTAGTGTCTCCTCCTTGTTTTGTTTTTGATGACACAATGGTCTCTATGTAAGGAGTTTCCTTTTCCAACATGTCTATGGTGATGGTATTTTAGTCTTCTATGTTGATGTGGAAGTCTTTTGACTTATAAGGAATATTTTTCTAGATGTGGATGTTATAGAAACAACTTATGGCACCCTATGGAATGAATTTTTTCTTTTGTCCTCCCCTACTCTAAAAATTATTGGAGGTAAGTTCTTGGGGAGTTTCTCAAAACCAGTTTAGATTAAGTTTTAAAATTAAGTATGAAATGTAATTGTACTTCACTTGGATGCTTGTTGCTCCCCTATCTATAAATGGTACTATATGGCTAATTACGGAGGTTCAAAAATTTTGAGTCTTAAAAGGGTCTACAATAAGGCTAAGGTTAGAGAGCAATACATTGTAAATAGATAAGTTGATTAATATATCAAAGGAAAGCTTAGGTTATGAGTCATAATGTATTTTGGTCTTAAAATTCTTGTACAAAGTAATATTAGTAATGGAAGAAAATTCTAGTTCTAAAATATATGCTCTCCTATGTATTTTCCTCACCAATTATGATGGGGTAGGGTTGGATGAGACACTCACTGTCCCATGCTCTGGGTCCTTGATCTCAAGAACTCTTAGGTGGCTCTCCCACCTTAACCTATAGGTCCTATTTTAGATATAGAAACCCTTGGTCCTTCTGGCCAACCCCACTATCATCATTCTTTCATTCCACCAAGCCAACCTTGGTGCCTTGCCACTATCTCACCCTTGACCCTTATTCTTCCCTAAAGGCCAAAATACCCTCAACACTCAGTTGGATTCTTGTAGGGGTGTAAAAACATTGTAAAGCTTCAAAGTAACCTATCTAAGGTTTTTATTCAATCACAAAACTCCATTCCTCCATCGCTCTCAACAAACCCTCTCCTACGGTTAGAAAAGGCTACAAGCCTAGAGCCCCAATTAGGCCTCCTAACCCAAGAAAGATGGAAATTACTCTAAAACCCTCCAAATGACCTAGGTTCTTTCTTTGGGGTTTGTGTTTCCCATACCCACACCTTGAATATTTTCAAGGTTTGGAGCTTGTACTATCCGTACACTGCCCATACTCAAAAATGGCCTAAACCTAGGGTTTACTAGCCTTTCCTAGGCTGTTTCAAATTTTTATTGTCTTCTCCCAAAAAATGAGTTGATGGAGCCTCCTCCTATCCAACAGACCTTGCCAAGACCTTCAACTAAATTCTCCAAAAGGAATTTTTCCAAGATCTTAGCACCCCTGCAAAATATATGTCTTTCACTCCTTGTCTTCCCTAGCCGGACTTTGCTTGGCTTGCCTAGGGCAAGACATTGCTAGCAACTCCTGCACACACACAAGCCCTAGAATCTACCATATGTACAAGCATGGTGTCTAGGCACTGTTCCCAAAGGTTCATACAATTTATACAGTGGGAAAGTGCTCTAGCACCCCATTTCCTAAAACCTGTCTGGTTTAGACTAGCAACAGGGTAAAATGAAACTATTTATAAAAAGTGCTTAAAAATTGAACAAAGAAGCTATAAAATGTTATACACTACTTGTAAACTACCAACACTACATTCCACAACCAAAAAAACAATAGGTTTAATCCATTAAAGCACTATTTAGCTGCAAAAACCAGAAAATGTCTCACAAAACGCTATTTCTTTCAATGTCACAAAATGTCACTTCAATATCAGTGCCTCTAACCCTACTCCATGGTCGAAGCATCTCTTAAATAGGCTTCTAAAATAGTTAAGTTCCTTTTTCTGAACCTATAGAAGACCTAAAGATGAAACTTATAAAATCCACTATTTTTTTCAACCTTTGGCAACTTTTGTCAACTCAACAAGATGAGCTTCTAAGCTTATTGAATTTTTGACAACCTATTTTCCAAAGATCAAGAACACCTCTAAGTTTTCCACACAATGGTCTACATGACCTTATGAAAACAAAACAAAATTATTCCTCTAGGTTTCTTATTTACCTAATGAAACTGTCTATTGTTCCTTAGGTGCTCTTGCACCATTTATGAATGAAATTATTAATGGTAAGTTAATTTGTCTTCTATCATTTACACTGAATGAGTGAGATTATTTGTGCTTCAATTTAATGAGTTGATTAAAATGCTAAAAAAAGGTCATGGGTTTGAGGAAAAATATTATAGGGTTTGATAAGTAGCAGTATGTTAAATGTAGTGAGTTGGATGCTACAAGGTAGCATGTTGATAGTCCCCTATTTTTGAGTTAGATTGTAGTTGGGTATGTGTAGGATCATGATGGTCCAAAAAGTGGCGATATGATGGGTATGTGTAGGGTATGTGGCTGACGAATTTTTTTTTTACCCAAAATTGATGAAACAAAAAAGGTTTTTAAAGGAGTTTCTCAACTTTCCACCAATATAAATTATGCTTTACTTTGAATTTAATAAATTATTATTATTCATTTTCTATTTAAATTATGACTAAAGTCCTGATTGATAGGTTGATTGAGAAACATCTATATCTTCAAACAGTATCACATTTTTTGAATCTAAAGCATGCATCACATTCTATGCTTTGTATATTATAGGATTAAAAACTAAAATTGAATTTCATGAAGTTTTGACCAAGTTAAGGTGGTCAGACATATGAGTTTTTAATATTTTTTAAAAGCTTTCATAAAAAAATCATAATTAATTATTTACTTGGAAAAAAATTACAAAAAAATGCATCACATCAGGACATAAATCCTCTACTTACATCTAAAATATTATAAAAAAAAATATTATCATTTTATTATGGTTAGGGTGATTAGACAAACACCTACTTCTTATTTTTTCCCTAAAATTTAAGTACTACTACATTGAAATTTCAAATTTTCACCAAATAGATTTTGTTTTTTTTAAAACCTAGTAATTCAAAAACCACATTCAATTCTCTATAGTTTCTATTCTTAAATATTTTTGAAATAATAAAAATAACTTATTTAAATTTTTAGATCATGTTTCCTAACTCTAATTTTTTTGAATTTTTTGCCACTTAAGGGCCTATTTTTTCCATGATGATCCTACACATACCCAGTTTTATTACTGATTAATTGTAGAATGTGACTCCATTTTCCCTTAGATAAGCCAGTAGTCTTTTCGATAGTTTATCTTGTACTTAACTGATCTAGTAGTGAGCCTAGCTTGAGATTTGAAAAGAGAATCAACTCATAAGCAAAAACTATCAATTAAACCCTAAAACTCTAAAATAGTATCGTATTCCTTGTGTAGACATGCAAAATTAGCATCATTCATTTAATTGATTCATATTCATCCATTCATCAAATAAATCAAGTCTATTTGACTAATCTTTAAAGTCCTCCATTCAAATTAAATAAATTCATCTTTAGTATTAACATCATTCCCTTAAGCTAAATAAATCAAAATATTTATTTAACTAAGTCTAAATCAATTTCCATCTCCTTTCGATTTAAATAAATCCAAGTATCTAAGTCAAAAATTCAAATCACCTAATCTTTGCTTAAATTAATCAAACCATGATTAATGCTAATCCTAATCCTCTTTTCTCTACATTTTGCAACTTGTGCTCATAAATCAATTTAATTGATTTATTAATTCACCATTTTCATTTAAAATGACATCTTTGAGGGAATATTCTTCCAATTTAAATTTTCCCTCCCACATGAATTCTCCCTTCCAACATAGCATTAACTCCCCTCTTACATGTCCCCCACTTGGCATTTAAGACCCCTTCTCACTCCAACAAGCCAAATTTCAAATTTGAAAAGGCCACCTAATGTCATTTATTGGCACATTCATCAAAACTTGCACATACTTGGCCCATTCACATTGTGACAAGTGGCTCCTTCCTATAGGTTGGGTTTCTATCCCATATTCATCCCTCTTGCCTCTTCTCTCATCAAAATCTTCTATAAATGGAGAGGCTATCCTTCATTCAATCATCCACAATCATCCACAAGTTATGCATTTTTGAATCCACTCTTATGAATAAGTCCATTGAGTCCATATAATCTTCAAAGCAGTTTCATCATTTAGGTTATTAAAAAGGGGTTGGGAAAGGGCTATTTTCCACATCAAAATAGCACCAATCCCCCTATGAGATGATGGTTTCATCCATTCTAGATAGGTTTACATGTTTGTATCCTTTTTATTACCATGTTTTCTTGTCTTAATGTGATTAAGAATTTCATAGGGAGCTTGATTTTTTTTTTTTATAACTAGGTGAATTCTCTTTTGTGTTGATCATGTTAGCTTAGGAAAAAATCTTGTTCACATTTTGGTGCCCACTGTTTAGGGAATATTTTTCTAATTGCATAACAAATACATCTATTTTCAACTATTCTATATATGTACTCATTATTGATGCCATAGTGGAAAGTGATTCTTCAACACACAAAAAATATATGTTTACATGATTTTGAATTTTTCTATAATATTACTAAATAGCTAAATGCTTTCTATACATGCATCTTCCTCTTGCCACTGGTCAATATCAGGTACAAGAAGTAAGTTTTGAAGGTTGTGAATCCATACCTTGAGTGCTTTGTTAATTTTCATTTTCAAAGAAGGGCTATCCACTAAGGAAGAATTTTCTAATTTATGTATGTGCATTGTCCTTTCTACTTTTTTTTCATCCTTTCTTCTACAACTGAAATATCATTCTATCATTCATTCATTGGTATTAATCTGACATGTTTTTGGCATTCGTTTGATATTCTATAGCCATAAAATTCTCCAATATCATTTTGGTCTTTAATCCTAAATTTTTTACAAGATTTGATTTAAATGCGAATTTTATTTAGGGAAGATAGAAATATTTATGCAAAGATAGGGACGTCTTTGGTGAATAGCATCATTTCTTTCATTTTTCTTAGTAAATAGTATTTATGTTAGAAGACATAAAAGCATGATTGACTGGATGTAGATGTCTACTTGGCCTACTTGGTCCCATCAGTAAGAAGCAACCCAATTGAATGCATTGATTTTATTTTAATCATGGGAGATTCCGTCATTTCTTAAACTTGTGCCAAACATATCAAAGTTTGAGACGTGATTCCATCATGGGAAAGTGAGAAGAAGTAGGAAGCAATGGAATTAGATTTGCAATGTTTGACTCATATGTAGGTGTAAGTTATTTTATCTAGCTAGGAACCTTCTTCTTGGCCTGAGATGTCATCTTCTTTTCTGCAACAGGGGCTTTCTCTACCAGATTTGAGCTCTAAATATCTCTATCAAAGATATTTATATTTGTATCAATGATATCTTTGGATATTTTATTTCCTTGTGTAACTGTGTCTTTATGTTATGTTGTCTTAGTCAACTTGGGTCTTCTTATGGTAATGTTTTCATCTTAATCAAGTACGCTT
Organism: Sequoia sempervirens; assembly: GCA_007258455.2. NCBI lineage: Eukaryota > Viridiplantae > Streptophyta > Pinopsida > Cupressales > Cupressaceae > Sequoia > Sequoia sempervirens. The sequence goes on from VDFB02283370.1 coordinate 63,724, forward strand.
CATTAACTTTCTCAATATTTAAGTTGTCATTTCAGAAGTTCTGTAAATGCATAGATCTTACAATTGTTTTTTAGATCTCCAAATGAAATTTTTTCTTTGTTTCTATTTAATATGCGACCAATGTAGGGAGTATCGATGCTGGGATGGGTTGCATAATTTGGCTATACATTGTCTAATATAGTTTACTTGAAATATTACATCTTTTCAAATTTACGCCTACAACTTGTATTTGCTTGAATGTTTCTAAAGTCTTTTCAATGAGCCCATTTTGGTGTATCCCTTTATTCCACTTTACACTTGCCAAATCCATTTGCTTAAAAATAGTTTTAGCACCCTTTCTAAAAGCTTTTGGAATCCAAATTTGCAGCCACTAATATCTTTTTCTTTGAAGGTGCATTTAAGAGTTTACATGCTGGTCAATTGTGGTATTTATGGCATTGCTTTTCACCTACCAAATACAATTGCTTGAAATTTTTTAAATGAGTTTATTCATTGTCTTCTTGGTGCGACCTGCTAATAACATTTACTTAAAACTTTCTTAGCATTTTTTTAACAAATATTTCTGCACTACTATAATCATTGAATAATTCAGCTTTTACACCTACCAAAGGCATTTTCTTGAAAGTTTAAAGTCTTTATCTACTCTTTTGTTCATACACCTACACTAATATGCATTTTCTTAAGAGTTTCTTACACTTTTTTTCCAATGAATTCATCTATAATATAACATCTGATTGAGGAATCTTGTCAAAAGGTAGTTGTGTATATTCAGAGGAGCTACATTCTTTTTAGGTTGATGCTGGAAAAGGTTGAGGATTCAACTTTATACCTCCAAATGCATTCACTTTAAAAGCCTTCATCTACTGTTTTCTTCGCAGGCCGACTGAGTACATTTCTTTGAAAGTTTCTAAATCCTTTTTATTGGGTGTTACAACTTCCAATTGCATTACTTTAGAACTTAGTTTTACATCCCATCAAATCCAATCTTGGTTTCCCTCAGCTATTGTCTCAGCCACTTTGCCACCATCTCCCTTTGTCATCTTAGTCACACCGGTTGGAGCCATAACATAGGGAGTTGTTTCCACTACAATGAGCCTTGCTAATTTGTCCCTCATCATTGGGCCCATATTTTAAAACTCCTATTTCCCTCATCAATGACCTTGCACAAGTTTTTCCTTCCACCTCATCTTCAGCCTAACTCTTAGATCCTGAGTATTGACGGGAAACATTGTTGCTATTTTCATTTGATGCATCAAAATCTTCTTTCATGATTGACCTCCTTGCTAGCCCATCTGATGGATAAGGCACTTCTTCTTTCTTGAACAATCCTTTCCTTTTCAAATTATTTGAATGGCCAGGCTTCTTATTTACAACATCTTTTAATGGATCTACTTTTGACACCTAAAAAATGCAAAGAATAGAAATGTTGTATGAAAATTCTTACAAATTTGAAACAATTATTTGGAATCTTAAACACAATATAACGGCTTAATTGAATTTGTTGTAATGGGTCCCTTGAAGTTTAAACAAAGTCAATTTTATGGTGTACTATTATGTGTGTCCTTATGATTTGAACAGTTGAAAAAGTACAAGATGAGGTTAAATAGAAAATACCTTGCAAGAAGGGTGTATTTGAGAAACTTCATGTTGGATGCTCCTTGGATGCATAAACTCCACCGTGTTGAACTTTTTCCTTTGACTAAACTTTAATTTGAAAAGACTCCAAGCCTAGAATAAATAAAAAAGCCTACTTTTCTAGCGAAACAACTAAGGATCAGGAAATGTTCCTCAGCATTGAATACCTCAAATCTAGTATAAGTTATAGCTTTCTATGTTCAGGCTTTGGGAATGAAGGACATTAAATATAGATTTAAAATCTTTGCTGCCTAACTGCCTTACTCTTTCTTTTATTGTAAAGATCTTTAGTCAGGAACAATGTCTTTCTTGAGTAGATCATTGAAAATTAGAAACCAAAGATTGCAAGCATCCTCATTAATTGACATTGCTCATTTATGACTTTTCCAGGCTAAGTGAAGGGGATTTGAAATCTTACTTTAATTTTTGTAAATCTTCATCTATCTACAAATCATGACTCTAATTAATGCTTAATTATTATATAGGAAAAGGAAAGAAAATGAAGGAAAAGGAAGGAGTGATTTCATTCATGTAAAAGACTTGCAACATTGAAGCATAAGAAAGGATCTTTGGAAAATCTTTGAGATAAAGAGAAATGAAGCATTAAAATTTGAAATAAACAAAGCATTTTTAAATGCTTAAGGCTTCCGTTCTATGCTTTAGTTTTCTATTTTAAATCAACTCAGACCTTTTTGGGACTCTAAATAGAACATTTCAATTTTCACCACAAAGGGCTTAAAATGAATCTTAGGACAAACTCACTAGATTTTGTTTGATGTTAACAAATTGAACAAGGAAAATTCTTCATTTTATTTGGTGCTATAAAAAGAATTCACTTTTTCTTTGTGGTTTTAAAATGAAGAAGTGCTACTTTGTTTGGTGATTTCTTACTCAAATTAACACCATTGAAAATATGTATGTGCTTCTCTCGCACGTCATGATGATCTTGAGAATCAAAAAGATTTTTAGTGGTCTTAAGTTGGGATAAAGTAATTACCTCCACACTTTATTTTGGGTTTAAAATTGAACAAAACATTGTGCGAGTGTGAGTGGAACCTATCACTTGTATTCTCTTTTTTTTGCAACAAAGATTGATCGAGTTACAAATATGTTTTCTCACTATTGTTTATCTTAGAAGGCCTGCCTTGTGGGAAAAAGTGCTCACTGAAGGGAATGACCCAACTGATAACACACTAAAGGCAAGTGTATTTCTAGTTGGGATATAAAAGTGGGTACTATAACAAAGGCCAATATCATGCGGTTGGCTCTAATGAGAAGGACAACAATGGTCTCTCTCCTTGATGGGTCAACTCCTACGAACATAAAGTATGAATTAAAACTCTTGTTGTAGAAAGGCCAAAATCCTTATCTATTTGTTGGTGCAAGAATGGTCATTTTGAAGCCACCCCACACTTTTACAGTTTTTAGTAGCAATGGAAAGTATGGCATGGGAGTTTCATGGGTACTAATACTTGGATGCCCCAAGAAGTGATTATCATGGATGGGAGCCAGTGGGGTCAAGCATCTAACCATTCACTATAAATAAGCATAGTTGGACTTGTCCAAGTGGGGAATCAACAAATATAGTCTTTCATAGCCATAGGGTTATGCTTGTTCTTGGTTACAAAACACTCTTCTTGATCGAAAAAATTGGAAAAAAAACATTTAACAAGAGCATCAAATCTTAAACCCTTTAGGGGCAGCAAATATATTTGAACAAATTCACATTCGCTTGCTTGCCCTTGTGATTCATATCCTTAGAGGTTTCTAGGCATTTGGATTTCATCTCAATTTTCTCCTAATAAAGTAAACATTAGGTAAAATTTTCTTTGATTTCTTAAATTTCCACATGATACACTCTGTGGGATTAGAATAAGTTAAAACATTAGACATTTGGGTATGTGCAAGATCATCATTGAAAACACAAGCCCTTAAGTGGCAAAAAGTTCAAAAAAATTAGAGTTAGGAAACTTGATGTAAAAATTTGAATAAGTTATCTATCTTATTTCAAAAATATGTAAGAATAGAATTTTTAGCAAATTGAATGTAGTTTCTAAACTACTAGGTTTTTTTTTTTAAATCTATTTAGTGAAAATTTGAAATTTCAATGTAGTAGTAATTAAATTTCAAGGAAAAAATAAGAAGTAGGTGTTTGTCTCACCACCGTAACCACAATAAAATGATAATATTTTTTTATAATATTTTAGACATAAGTAGAGGACTCATGTCCAATTGTGATGCATATTTTTTTGTAATTTTTTTCCAAGTAAATAATTAATTATGAATTTTTTATTACAACTTTTAAAAATATAAAAACTCATATGTCTGACCACCTTAACTTGGTCAAACTTCATGAAATTCAATTTTTATTTTTTTAATCCTATAGTATGCAAAGCATATAATGTGATGCATGTTTTGGATTCCAAAAATGTGATACCGTTTGAAAGCTATATATGTTTTTAAATCAGCCTATTAATCAGGACTTTAGTAGTAATTCAAATAGAAAATAAATAATAATTGTTTATAAAATTCAAAGTAAAGCATAATTTATATTGGTGAAAAGTTGAGAATATCTTTTAAAAACCCTTTTCATTTCATCAATTTAGGGTAAAAAAAAATTCATCAGCCACATACCCTACAAATACCCATCATATTGCCACTTTTTGGCCCATCATGATCTTGCACATACCCGTCTAGTTTCAAACATAATCAAGAGGGTGTTTGTGGTAAAATTAATCCATTAAGAAAATATTAAATCAATTGGACCCCACACATGTTCTTGTTATCTTTTGTCCTATGATCTTCCATGCAAACATTGGTCTTTTGGTTTTGAACTACTCTTAGAGAAAAGCATGTTCTTCACTATCTTGGTCTTGTAAACAAGTTAATTTTTGGTTCATTTAGGATCAAATCAAACAATTCATCCATATCAAAAATTTATCATCTCATCCCACAAACAACTTTAGAGCTTTGGAAACATCATTTAAGACTTGGGTAAATCATCCTTAAACAAAATAAAAATCATTTGTTTAGTTAGGTGTGTGTTGATGAATCCTTCCTCACACACTTAGTTAAATAAACCCACCTTTGAACGAGTTCATGCTAAGATAAAATCTAAAAATCTTAGGGTTTACAAGCTCATTATCCAATCAAAACAATCAAAATCAAATCCATAAGTCTAGCATTGATCCAAAGTTCTTAAAATTTCAACACCCATATCATTCACCCATTTCATCCTTCATCTCATCATTGGTCTTGAACACCTTAGAGGTCACTTTTGTAACAAGGTCAAAACACAAGAAGAACATGGAATATAAAATTGATCCATACATCATGAGTAAACAAACTCAACCAAACTATCAAAGCATTATAATTTCAATTGATTTTCAAAACTTAGATTTATACAATCCATACATGGGATCATTATCTCCTATAAACCTCAATGTTACAAAAAATGTAAGTATTCCCAATCTAGATTTTGGAACACTGGTGCAGGAGCACCCATAGGTTACCTTAGATTGTCTAGAAGGTCATGTTTTGGCAATTTGTTTAGGCCAACTTATCATCTTTTCATGTTCATTTTTGGTTGTGCCTTAGTGGAATTTTTGATTGGGTGTTGATCATATAATGAAGGTCATGTTGACCATAGGATAGGTGACATAAAGTTCTAGCTCTAAATGAGGTCTTGGATTTTTAGGAATTCTTGTAAAATATTTGCAAATGTTGCTTAATTGGAGCTACAAGTGGCCAAGAAGAGCCTAAGGAAGAAGATAATTGAATGGGAGACCCTATTTATGAAATTCCTTGACATTGGAGTGGGGTTGGAAGCATTTTTTATATTTTGGAAGTTTTGTGAATTCAAAAAAAAAAATTGTGTTTGAAAGAGAATTTTCTGATTTTGCATTGAAGTGAGGTTTTGAAGGATAGACATGGCACTGTAATTTATGTAGGATGTAGTTTATTTTATCTTCAAGCATTGTGTGGTTTTAGATAGGTTATTTACTCAGTTTCAAGCACTATTTTGTAATTAGTTTGTTTTTTATACTATTGGTGGTTTGAACTAGAGAGTTTTGTGAAAATGGAGCGTTAGTTCACTTTCCCACCATACAAATTCTGCGGCCCTTTGGGAAAAGTGAGTAGACTCCATGCATGTGCATATGGTAGGGTTTAGGGATTTTGAAAACATAGGAGCTATTGTGGAAGTGTTGCCCTAGGCGATCCAGGAAGAGTCCAGCTAGGGAAGACAAAAAGTGTAGAGCACTTGATTTGCAGGGGTGTCCTTTTCCTAACAAGTTACAGTGTGGAGAGGGTAGGTAAGTGCCTTTCCAAGACATAGCATGGAGGACGAAGCTCCATCAATCCATCTATTGTGAGGAGTACATAACATATTGCAATGAAGTCAGGGAAGGGTTTGTAAAGGTCTATTTTTTCCAAATTGTGGGTTAAGCCTTTGTACAGACAGTTGAGACCCAAGACCATAAAAATCCTTGACGGGTGGGCATATGAACCAGGAATCCCAAGAAAATATTGGGGGTTCTTTGGAAAGTCTTAGGAAATAAGCCTGATTTCTCAGAGAAGGAGGCCTAATTGGGGCTCCTAGGCCTAGTAGCCTTTTTAGGCCTAAATGAGGGTTTGGTGAAAGCAACCTATAGATGGAGCTAGGTGGACCACTATTACACTTAGTATGATGGATTGATGACCTTAGAAGCACCTCTACACCCCTGTAAAACTATATTCAAGAGTTTGGAGGATTAGTAGCCTTTAGAGTGGATTAAGGGCTAAGGAAAGGGTTTCAAGATAGCACCAAGTCTTGAATTGGTAGGAGGATCTTTATTGATAGTTGGGTTGGCCAGAAGAAACCAGGGGACCCTAAGAAGGAAGATCCTATAGGTTGCAAATGGTGGAGTGAGACACCCTAGAGGTCTTCCAAGCAAGACCCAAAGCATGAATCAGTGATTGATTCATCCAACCTCCCTATCAGATTGGTATCAGAGCAACAAAAGATTTGGGATAAAATAATATATGTCAGAGATTGAGTCTAGTGGTTCTACAGGCATGGTGACAAATGCATAATTGTCCAAGAAGGTCAAAGAATAGGAGGAATACAATAGGCTATTGAGGGAAATAATAGCTCAACTTGAGCAAGTAATGGATAATGTGCAAACCAAGACCGATGAGGTCAGTGATAGGTTGGAAGGCAGGGTACCCAAGAGTGAATAAGTTGTAGAGGAAGGAAAGATCCCTGAACCTGACCCTGTTTTGCAAGAAGAGCCTTTCTTGAAGGCATTGAAGGCTTTGAGTGGAAAATCACTTGAAGGCATACCACTATTTAGTGGGAAAATGGAAGCTGATCTAGTCATGGATTGGATAGAGGGAATGGAAAACCATTTGAATGTGATGGAGTCACTGAAGCATAGAAGGTGAAGGTGGAAAAGTCAAGATTAAGAGGTTCTACCTTGACATGGTGGAAGTTCATTCAGACAGAGAGGGAATAGGAAGGCAAGAAGCCTATTTCCACTTGGAAGGGAATGGTTACCAAAGTGAGAGAAGCATACATGCCAGATGATTATGAGATTCATCGTATAAGAAAAGAGAGAACTTGAGACTAAGAGACCAAGATGTGAATTCTTATACTGAGGAGTTTCAAAAACTTTGTATGAGGTCTAATGTTTCAAAGGATGAAAGTCTTTAGGTGGCTAGGTACCTTAACGGCTTGAAGTGGAACATCCAAGAGGAGATGACTCTTCTAAGTCCCAAAATAGTGCACCAATGCTATCAATTGGCTATAAAGATTGAAGAGAGGAGTAAGAGGAAACAAGACTAGGCTTCTAAGAGCAGAGGTAAAGGAAGAGATCAAAGAGGGCATAGAGGTGGATACCAAAGTAGAGGGACTAAACAAAGAAGTCAGGGAGAGTCAAAACTCATAGAGCATGGCAGTGAAACAACTTCTAGAAGAGGCTATGGAAGAGTTAGAGGACCTCAAGGAGGTTCAAATAGAGGAAGAGGATTATTAAGAAGTAACTCATACTTTCCTAGTATGAAGTGTTACAACTATTGTCAAGTAGGACATCCAACTTATAGGTGCCTGGAGAAAGCATCTTCTTCAAATACAGAAAAGAGAGTAGCATATGTTCAAGAAGACACTATGAGTGTCAAGTCACCAGAGGTTAGTCACATTGAGTCAGAAATGGGGGAGAACTTGATGTTTAGTAGGGTTCTAATCAGACAACCAGTCAGAGAAGAGCCAAGGCAAAGGAGAGCCTTATTCAGGGCAAGATGCAAAATACTTGGAAAGGTGTGCAAGGTTATAGTGGATTCAAGGTCAACTGATAACATCATCTCTGAGGAGGCAGTGAGGAAGTTGAAGTTGGAGAAAGTACCCCACACTAACCCTTACAAGGTGACATGGTTGAACAAAGGGTAGAGTGTTCTTGTAAATGAGCAGAGAACGATGGAGTTCTCCATTGGAGGGTACAAGCAAAAATTGATTTGTGATGTGTTTCCCATGGATGCATTCCATCTTCTATTGGGCAGACCATGGCAGTATGACAGAGGAGCCATCTATGATGGAAAGGAGAATATTATCTCATTCAAGAAGGATGGAAAGACATTCAAACTACAATCACTGTCAGATGAGGAAGAAGGATAGTCAAAGACCCCTAGTGTCTTGTTAAGTAGTGGAAAGGTGTTTATCAACACTCTACAACAAGGAGGGGAAGGATATGTGGCCATGGTGCAACCCAAGGAGGAAGATAAGACTAAGAAAATTTTCATACCAAGAGTAGTCCAGAAGTTGCTTGAATAGTTCAAGGATATAGTTAGTGATGGAAAACCAACAACCTTACCTCTAAAGAGAGCCATCAGTCATAAGATTGACTTCATACCAGGGGATTCATTGCCAAACAAAGTAGCTTACAAGCTTACACCAGATCAGAACCTAGAAGTAGTTAGACAAGTGCAGGAGTTGTTAGACCAAGGACTAATTAGGAAGAGCATCAGTCCATGTGCAGTACTAGTGGTCTTAACAACCAAGAAAGGTGGTAAGTTGAGACTTTGAACTGAATCTAGGGCTATAAATAGAATTACAATCAGATATAGGTTCCCTATTCCTAGGATTGAGGATTTGATGGATTGTCTTGGAGGAGCACAGTATTTTACCAAGTTGGATCTCAAGAGTGGATACCATCATATCAGAATCAAAGATGGGGATGAGTGGAAGACAACCTTTAAGACAACTAATGGGTTATATGAGTGGAGAGTTATGCCATTTGGCCTCTCAAATGCCCCTATCACATTCATGAGGATCATGAATGAAGTGCTTAAGGACTTCATAGGGTTATTTGTGGTGGTATATCTAGATGTTATACTCATCTTTAGCAAGACAATAGAAGAACATCTAAAGCATGTGGAGTTGGTACTTAAAAGACTGTAGGAGGAGAGGTCAGCCATTAACCTAGAAAACATGTGAGTTCTTTAAACAAGAGCTTGTGTATTTGGGGTTTGTAGTATCCCAAGGATCATTGAAGATGGACCCAAGCAAGGTGGAAGCTATCCTAAACATGCCTACACCAACCACTGGGACAGAGGTAAGGAGTTTTCATGGGTTAGCTCAGTTTTCTAGGAAGTTTATAAGGAACTTTAGTGGCATATGTGCACTAGTACTTGATACAATCAAAGGTGGCATAAAAACTAAGTTCAAATGGACTATTGAAGTAGAGAAGGTTTTTGAGAAGTTGAAACAAGAAGTGGCAACTCAACCCATACTTTTACTACCTAGTTTTGATAAGTTATTCAATGTGGAATGTGATGCCAGTGGAATTGCAGTAGGAGGAGTGCTAAGAAAAGAAGGTAGGCCCATAGCTTCCTTTAGTGAAAATCACAATGAAGCTAAGAAAACATATTCTACCTATGACCTAGAACTATATGCTCTAGTACAGTCACTTAGAAAGTGGAGGCATTATCTCCTACCTAAAGAGTTTGTAGTGTTTACTGATAACCAGACACTTAGCTACATCAACACACAAGAGAAGTTGAGCAATAAACATTTGAAATGGATGGAATACCTCCAAGCCTTCATATTTACCATCAAGTACAAGAAGGGACAGTTGAACAAGGTGGCAGATGCATTAAGTAGGAGGTTGCTAACAATGTAAGAAATACAAATAAAGAGCATTGGGATAGAGAGTTTCAAGGATCTCTATGGTGAAGATGAAGACTTCTCAAAGGCATATAAGGTATGTTCTGATTTTGAGAATCACTTTCATAGTCAATTCTCAGAGTATACATTGCAGAGTGGACTTTTGTTCAAAGGGAATCAATTATGTGTTCCAAAAGCTTCAATGAGAGAGAATCTTATCTAGGAGAAGCACAATGGTAGTCTTAGTGGTCATTTCGGTATCAATGAGACAATGGAACTAGTGCAAAGGTTCTATTATTGGCCCAAGTTTCCAAGGGATGTCAAAAGTTATGTGGAATAGTGTGTAGTTTGTATGAAAGCCAAGGGGGGAGCTAGCAATGCAGTTTTGTATCAACCTCTACCTATTCCCAACAGACCATGGGAATGTATTAGCATGGACTTTGTGGTAGGACTCCCTAAGACTAAGACAGGGTTTGATAGTGTCTATGTGGTGGTAGATAGGTTCAATAAGATGAGTCACTTTGTTCCTTGCAAGACCACCCATGATGCTAGCTATATTGCTCATCTTTTCTTCAAAGAGATTGTGAGGATCCATGGATTGCCACTGAGCATTGTCTCAGACAGGGATGTGAAGTTCATGAGTCATTTTTGGAAGACTCTATGGAATAGATTAGGTACTAACTTGTCTTTTGGATCAGCCTACCATCCTCAGATAGATGGAAAAATTGAGGTGATAAATAGAGTGTTAGGTAATTTGCTAAGATTCCTCACCAAGGAGTATAGAGAAACATCGGACTTGGTCATATCACAAGCTGAATATGCCTACAATGATAGTGTGAATCGAACCACAGGTAGAAGTCCTTTTGAAATAGTGTATGGAATGCACCCAAGAGGTGTGTGTGAACTTAGAGATTTAGGAGCTATGGAGCATAGGAGTGGCCATGCTGAAGATTTCTCTCAGACCATGAAGGAGATTTAGGAGCAAGTGAAGAAGACAATTACAAAGGCTACTCTCAAGTTGAAAGATAAGGTGGATATGTCTAGGAAAGATCTACAATTTGTAGTAGGGGACTATGTTATGGTCCATCTCAAAAAATATAGGTTGTAGAAAGGAACATCAACCAAGTTGCAAATGAAGAGAGTGGTACCATGTAAGGTGTTAGAAAAATATGGAAAGAATGCTTACAAGGTGGAGCTACCTGTAGATTTAGGCATTTCACTAATGTTTAATGTGGCTGATTTGATCAGGTATAAAGGACTAGTCACTAACTTGGATCAGAAAAGTGCGGATGTCTTGAAGGATGTGAGTAACATAGCCTTACCTCCTAAGGACAAGCTGCAAGTAGAGAGGATCTTGGAATCAAGGGTGAAGAAGTCTACCCGGCATAAGGAATACATGGAACATCTCATCAAATGGAAGGACAAACAAGAATCTGAGGCTACATGGGTGGATGAAGCTCAGTTATAGAAGTAGGGTATTGATTTCTCACTGATCTCTCCCCACATTCCTTAGTGTTTGTGCAAAGGGGGGGAGAATGGTGCAGGAGCACCCATAGGTTACCATAGATTGTCTAGAAGGTCATGTTTTGGCAATTTGTTTAGGCCAACTTATCATCTTTTCATGTTCATTTTTGGTTATTCCCTAGTGGATTTTTTGATTGGGTGTTGATCATCTAATGAAGTTCATGTTGACCATAGGATAGGTGACATAAAGTTCTAGCTCTAAATGAGGTCTTGGATTTCTAGGAATTCTTGCAAAATATTTGTAAATGTTGCTCAATTGGAGCTACAAGCGGCCAAGAAGAGCCTAAGGAATAGGATAACTGAATGGGAGACCCTATTTATGAAATTCCTCAACATTGGAGTGGGGTTGGAATAATTTGTTATATTTTGGAAGTTTTGTGAATTAAAAAAAAACAATTGTGTTTGAAAGAGAATTTTCTGATTTTGCATTGAAGTGAGGTTTTGAAGGATTGATCATGGCCCTGTAATTTATGTAGGATGTAGTGTATTTTTTCTTCAAGCATTGTGTGGTTTTAGATAGGTTCTTTACTTAATTTCAAGACTATTTTATAATTAGTTTGTTTTTTATACTATTGCTGGTCTGAACCAGACAGTTTTTTGAAAATGGAGTGTTAGTTCACTTTCCCACCGTACAAATTGTATGGCCCTTTGGGAAAAGTGACTAGACTCCATTTATGTACATATGGTAGGGTTTAGGGCTTTTGACAACACAGGATCTACTGTGGAAGTCTTGCCCTAGGCGAGCCAGGAAGAGTTCGGCTAGGAAAGACAAAAAGTTCAGAGCACTTGATTTGCAATGGTGTCCCTTTCCTGACAAGTCATAGTGTGGAGAGGGTAGGTAAGTGCCTTTCCAAGACATATCATGGAGGAGGAAGCTCCATTAATCCATTTTTTGTGAGGAGTACCTAACAGATTGCAGTGAAGTTAGGGAAGGGTTTGTAAAGGTCTAATTTTTCCAAATTGTGGGTTAAGCCTTTGTATGGATAGTTGAGACCCAAGACCCCAAAAATCCTTGATAGGTGGGCATATGAACTAGGAATCCCAAGAAAATATTGGGGGCTCTTTGGAAATTTTTAGGAAATAAGCCTGATTTCTCAGAGGAGGCCTAATTTGGGCTCCTAGGGCTAGTAGCCTTTTTAGGCCTAAATGAGGGTTTGGTGACAGTGACCTACAGATGGAGCTAGGTGGACCCATTTTACACTTATTATGATGGATTGATGACCTTAGAAGCACCTCTACACCCCTGTAAAACTATATTCAACAGTTTGGATGATTACTAGCCTTTAGAGTGGATTAAGGGCTAAGGCATGGGTTTTAAGATAGGACCAAGTCTTGACTTGGTAGGAGGATCTTTATTGATAGTTTGGTTGGAAATAAGAAACTAGGGGACCCTAAGAAGGAAGAGGTCCTATAGGTTGTAAGTGGTGGAGTGAGACACCCTAGAGGTCTTCGAAGCAAGACCCAGAGCATGAATCAGTGATTGATTCATCCAACCTCCCTATCAAACACCTTTTCTGATGGTAGATTTAAATCCAAGTCCAAACTTACAAATCTATGAACCAAACACTCAATGCATGAGTCTTCCACAAAACAACATCATCCCACCAAATCCATGCATGCCAAATGTGAATATATCAAGAACAAGTTTTCCAAACATGAACATTTTGAATCCACACTTGGTAAACTTTGGGATAGATATGTTTGCAAATCATACAAATGTTTTTCAAAATCCAAACAAGATGTTAACAACTCCATTTTTTTTATCCAAATCAAGGTAACACCATGCAAAATCAAGGCAATATGATTCCCAGACACAACAATGTTTAATTCCAACCTATCATGCCAAATCTAAACATCATCCCAAATAAGAACATTGCCCAAAATCAGTTTTTCCATGATCCCATGCAAACACCACAAGTGTACAATCCAAATTTTCTTAAACCAAATCAACTATATCAAGGGATTCAAGATCAAATACGATGATATCAAATGGCTACACTTACCAAAATAGTTGAGTCATTGAGCCAAGAGACATTTTCACTCCAAAATCAATACACTCTTCCATTGGTTGAACCATGTCATGAAAGTGTTGAGTTGTGTCCACAACCACATCAAGAAAAATATATCCAATTTCAAGAAGTTAGACCACATCAACAAATCCAACCCCCATATCTTGAAGATCAATCACTACATCTCTAAGATCAATCAACACATCTCCAAAATCAACCACCACAAGGTCAATTCAAAGTGAAAATATCACAAGGGAGCAAACAAAAATACATACCACTTGGGAGACCAATCAAATTAGTCTTGCAACAATTGGTACAAGAAAATCTCATCAAGCTCCTTATCTATGGGAACTATGAAGAACCCCTAGTTAAACCACTAGGGTATAACAAGGAGCACCATTGTAATTTTCACAAAACAAAGGGACATGCAACATCAAGTTGTATTCGACTCAAAAATCTCATCCAAGACCTCATTGATAAAAAAGATAAACACTATTGGGGAAAATGATGAAGATTCAACCACTAGTGATAGCATTTGCAATCTCTCCACTGCAATTGTTTAAAAAAATGATCAATATATATCCATCAATGAAAATGTTTTTACCTCATCCAATGATCAAAACAACATACATCAAGAGTCACTTTTCAATCATGATCAAAATCCACCAGCAATACCCAACAATGATCTAGTTCAAGAAATGTCAACATCACTTAACCCTATGGTTGAAGACATTCACAATCTCTTCATCGTAATTGTTGAAAGCAATGTTCAAAACCTATCCATCAATTACCACATTGAATATGTTTCCACCTCATTCAATTTCCAACTAACCATACATCAAGAGCCACTTTTTAGTGATCTATTTCAAGGAGAGTTAAGATTTATTTGATCCTATTGACATAATCCATGACCTATCGACCACTGATCATGTTGAAAATGTCTCTACATCACTTTATGAGTTAGAGGACATATCTCATGAATTTACTCCAAAGCATGATCAAAATTGTTCACCAAGGTCTAGCAATGGTCCTTTCCAAGACATCTTGACCCCCTTTGACCTCATGGTTATAGATACTGAAGGAATCCTCAACTTGACACTTGATCCATGCCCACTCAAAGATCAAGAAGATATTGAACCACTTGCCATGACTAATGATGATGTCTAGGAACCCTTTGTAAGCAATCCATCCTTTGAAACTGACCCATGTCAAGAACTCGATCCAAAGTATTTCAAAAAAAATCCCAAAATTAATCAAGATCGAGAATTCAGATCTCCAAGATACTATAATTATCTAATGGACACTCTCCTATCTATACAAGATGTCACAAATGATGATCATATCCACATAGCACATATTCATCCATCTACCCATGAGATGCTTTGTTTGGATGGACATGTAGATGATCTTCATTCAGAACAAGATTCCTTTACTCTTGATATTATTGCACAAAAAGAACAAGTTATTGATTCCTATAGTAAAACAAAGTTGTTAATAGTAGTATCAGATATATCCAAAATTCAAACTGAGGACATCATGAATAAAGATATCCAACATTATCCACTCAAGGAAATAGGTCAGACAAAACATGGTATTCTGAAGTCACTAGAGTATCAAATTCCAATAACATCATCTACATTGGTCATTTATTAGAGGATGAATTCTAAACAAGAGCTCCCCAAATAGGAATAATCAAAGCATGAAGGTACTACTTCCACAATACTGGGGGAACCTATGTCTCAAGAAAATATCAACATAGAGAGCATGAAGAGTCCTTATGTTGAAATGAATGTCAATGCTACAACTAGCCATGTCACGAATCTTCATCCACCCATCACTCCATCCATGAATTGGGACCAACATTAGAAGAAATATTTGAATCAAATCACAAAGAACTTTATCAAAGAAAACTTAGAAGTTGAGAAGTATAATGGACAAATCAAATACATGTGGATACCAAAAAATACAAAGAAAGATTATCCCTATCTAACTCCATTATTCAAAGGAACTATAGGGAAAAATAAAAAATGGAAATGTATCCATCAAAGATGTCCACAAAAACTAAAGTAGGCTTCCCATGTGACATACAAAGTATATCAAGCAATTGGTCCTTATTCCATGCACACTTTTGTATCCACCCATCATCTCTCATCTTCACAAGTTCGGAGAGTCAAAGGTTCCAAGATTTCAACCAATCCATCTTCTATCCCTAAACACACTCCATCCACTCCTCCATGCATGATATCCAATTCTCACATTGACCATGTATTGGAAAAAACCCTTCATCATAAGGATTTATAAGGCACTCTATCGCAATGTGCGCACAAAGACAAAGTTAACTCTGGTATCAACAAAGCAGATCAGGAATCTCAAAATTGTATTCAAGTGCACGCATCTTCACAAAGCAACTTCTTCAAGCAAGCTATCAATGACACATTATGACAAAAGCATCCACATGAACACCACAAGGTGATTCAACATTAGCTTAAAATCTTTTAGAAAAATAAAAAAAATAAAAATATATATAAATCCAAAAAATTCAGAAAAAGGATTGAAAACAGTAAAGAAAAAAAAATCGTCCTCTTGTGAAAACCACTATGGTGGTGCTTTGGATAGGTACCATGATGAAAACCTAGCAAATAGGAATCATGTGTAGAATCAAGCATCTACATGAGCCAGTTTAGGTGAAAGCATCTCATCTCGTCCAATACTAATGATGTCATATATGTGGAAGGTCTGAAGCATAATCTTTTAAGTGTTGGATAGATGGTTGGCAAGGGATACAATCTACAGTGCAAGGATGGAAAGTGTAGAATATTGGGGAGTTCCAGAAATGTGATTGCATCAAGTACAAAAAAAAAGGTAATATCTTTCACCTGAGAGTTGCTAGTAAAAGTTTTTTTATTACTCAAGTTGATGAAAGTTGGTTGTGGCATAGCAGAATGTGTCATGTAAACTTTGAAAATATTATCAAGATAAGTTATACTCAGGCTGTGAGAGATTTTCGTAAGTTGATGAAACCTACTAATGCCATATGAAAGGAATATCAATTAGGGAAGAAAACTAGAGTTCCATTTCAGAGCAAACAACATTGTTCAAATAAATTGTTGGATCTTGTGCATATTGACTTGTGTGGTCCTTCTAGATTCAAAATTCTACAAGGATACATGTGTTTCATGTCGCTTATTGATGACTATTCTAGAATGATGTGGTTTAATTTCTTAAGGGAGAAATTTGAAGCTCTAGAGAAGTTCAAGATTTTTAAGGGTATGGTTGAGACAAAGACAAATATGAAGATTAAATGTCTAAGGTCAGATAGAGGTGGTGAATTCACTTTTGGTGAGTTTAATCCCTTTTTTTAAGAACATGGAATAAAGAGACAATTATCTGCATCATGGACCCCTTAGTAAAATGGAGTTGTGGAAAGGAAGAACAAGACAATTGAAGAAGCTGCAAGAACTATGATGTTGGAAGGAAATGTTCCTCATATCTACTGGAGAGAAGCTATGAGTACTACTGTTTACTCTCTCAACCAAGTACAAATCAAAGGTGATACCGGTAAGACCCCTTATGAGCTATGGTATGGTCATAATCCTACTGTTAGATATTTCAACATCTTTGGGAGTAGATGCTATATCAAAAGAGATGAAGATATAGGAAAGTTTGATGCTAGGAGTGATGGAGGAATCTTTCTTGGTTATTCTACTAAAAGCAAGGCCTACCAGTGCTACAAGAAGAGATTGAGAAAAATGGTTGAATGTGAAAATGTAAAGGTTGATCTAAAACCTATGGATTCAAATGATTAGAATGACAATGCGAACAAAGGAAAGAAATTCCAGAATTCAAATCAAGTTTAGTTCATTTTGTTGAATCAAGAAAATCAAGGAGAAACTAGTGAAAGTGCAAAAGAGATTACAAGAGCCTAAAGTTCAAGAACATCCTAAGACTCCAAGTTATGTAATATTAAATCATTTAGAAGATCAAATCATAGGTGATAATAAAAGAGGTGTCTAGAGTAGGATAATAATTGCAAAAGAATACTGTTTGATTTCAAAGGCTGAGCCTAATAGTGTGAATGAAGCAAGCAAAGATGAAAATTGGGTTGAAGCAATGAAAGAAGAACTATAAAAATTTGAGAAGAATGATACATGGATTCTTGTTGCCAGACCGAAGGACAAAAATTTAATTGGAACTAAATGGGTCTTTAGAAACAAACTAAATGTTCAAGGTGAAGTTGTTAGTGTATAAGAGTGAATTTGCACCCTAGGTGAAATTCCCCTTTTTTCATTTATACACTTTAGAAAGCCAAAGTTAGGGGCTTAAATTTACTTAATCCCATTGTTGGTGGTCCACATGGAGCCTATTTTGTGTGTGAGTGGAGGCATTTCTATCATGGACACCCACATGGTGTGTAGACATTTGCATAGCACACTTACTTCCCTAGCATATTCCCATGACTGAGCTAGTAGAGGCGTTACTCTTCCTATTGGCATTGAAGTTCTAATGCCTCATTCAGCCAACTGACTAGAATATAGCCATTTTCTTCCTCATTCCTTCATATTCACTCCTTGAACTTGCTTTCCAACTCTTTAGTAGATCAGGTCTTCATTCTAGCACTCTCACAAAACTCAATTTCACTCATGTTCAAGCATTCCAAGCATTCCATTGCAGCAATATCACACTTCATCAACTTGGTAGAGCATGTTTGGGACCACACCATTCATAGTATAGGCTTGAGTTCCTCTCATTTCTCCCCCAAGCATCCTTGAGTGCTCTTGGTGTAGGTGGTAAGCTTCCCTCTCCTCTCCTCTATCATTTCGTGAGTTGCATAGTATTATTTTGTAGTGCTTTTGCTTTCTTTATGTATTTCTTCTTTATCTTGTTCTTTTGGTTGTCTATGGTGGTGCAAACACCTAAATGGGGGTTTGAATGATGTAGGCCCCTATACAACCCCCAAAATTTTTATCTCTTGTTGTGTAGGTGGATGCACTTTGTGGAGCTAGCTGGTGAATGTGATCTTCTATGAGATCATCGTCGTCACCTTAGCTTTTTTATATCTACTTTATCACCTCCATTTGTACCTCTCATATTTCATAATATTATTTTGTTCTCTTAAAATTTGTTAATCTAGGTTGTTAGTCATTTTAGAGAATCCCCCCTTTTCTTCGCTATAATCTAACCATATAGACTGCAACACACTTCTGAGATGATAGCACGTTGTGCTGTCATCTGAGGTCCACACCGATGTCCTTGATTAGAGAGCTTCCTGAGGTGTAGAGTTGGACTCAAAAACTGACTAGCCTAGCCCCACTTTAAGACTTGAGATTGACAAGTGGCTATACAATTCTATAATCCACATCATTCTCATCCTCATACCTTAAACACTACATTTATCTAAGGTAAGTTAGGGCATCCTATCACATCTTGACCCTCCGTGACCTAGGGTCTTACATGTGGTGGTCCTCCTCTCTTACATTTTTGGTGAACCCGAGGTGAAACAACATCTATTCATCTATCAGTGTTGAGTCTTCCCTCAATTGCTTCATGATTGTTGTGTTCTCAAGTGTTGTGAAGGTTTTTGAGCATCACAACCCAGTCCACAACTTCTGGGAATATCATGAGGAGAAGTGTACGACACCTTCCAATGGATAGAACAAAGGTCTCACTTGGTCTCTCTACTAGCCTCTTCTTTGGTCCCATCGTTAGTTTTGTTATGTAGGAGCAAGTGTTAAGAAGTGAGATGGGATTCACTGATGAAAAAAATCACGTTCCCACTCCTCCTGTGTCCACCATGCCATCATCGATGGATAAGCATGAGGCCATTCAAATCCTAGTTGAATATGTGTCCGCCCTTATAAAGGGGTTGGGTGACCTTGAAAATGTTTCGGAAAGAAATCTAAATATGGCTAGAGATACTCAAGTTGTTAGTGAACTAAAACATATGATGGATAAAGACAAAATAGGTGTAGAGCTTATAAGTAGTCTCTTGGGTATCGCCAAAGTGTGTGCCCCTCCAAACAACTCTATTTTTTCACAAGGAGTCAACTTCAAATAACATGAGAGAGAACTAGGAGTATCAATACCTTCCACCTCTATCTACATGGCCAATGTGGTTCCTTTCATTAGTATCCTTTCCATCCCTAATCAACCAAAAACTATCAAGGTGAATAAGGTCATGTATGGCTTTAGCTTTACCCCTTTTCTCACCTCTGGTGGTTGAGGTCTTCACAGAGTAGGTGGTGGAGGATTTGGTAATGCTGGTGGATTCGGTAGAGGAGGTGGTTTTGGTAGAGGTTATGGTGGTGGTTATGATGGTGGCTCTACTAGTGGTAGTGGCTCTAGAAAAAGTCACACTGGTGGTGCTTCTGGAGGTGAAATTGCCAGTGGCTTTGGAGGAGGTTCCTCTGGCCCTTTATTTTCTAATGACCCTATTATAAACACTCTACTTCATAATAAGGGTAAGGTGCAGAGTTAGTTAACAAGCCTTTCCCAAGCCTCTTACCAACCTATTTTCTAGCCTTTCTTCTGACATAGCCTATTGTTGGTTGCCATCTTGAACACTTCCCTCCCTCAGGGAATGGAAATTCCTAAATTTGAGAATTTTGGTCGTAAGGGGGATCCATAGACACATGTGTCTACCTCTAACACCCTTTGCATCGACTTCTTCCATCATGACTCCTTGATGGCTAAACTATTTCCCCAATCTCTCAAGGACACAACACTCGAGTGGTACTATTCCTTGCTTGATAATTCTATTTTATCATTTGAACAACTTGTTAATCAATTCCTTGGATAGTTCCAAGCAAACATTAGGTTGAAGATGACCTTCTTGGATCTTGTCAAATGTAAGCAAGGAGACAATGAGAAGATTACTAATTTTATAGCACATTATCAAGTGCTTCTTTCACAAATCTCATATTAGCTACCCGATTCTGATGTGAAGAAGGTGTTCATAGGGAAATTATAAAGGCCTTGGCAAGAAAAGTTCACCCTTATGAAATACCCTTCTTTCATGCATTTGTGTGTAGCCTTACGAGAATACCAAAAAATAGTTGCTTAGTTAAGGGGATATTCCTTGTTCTCCTGTTTTGAAGGGAAATTCATCATATAAATATTTGGAAGGGATAAAGCTATTGCAAATGTAGTAATCATTGTCGATGAAAATGGCCTCAAACACAACCATAAATTTGTGAAGTTTTCTAAATCTTACACTCCCATCTTGCTAAAGTTTTTGAAGGATAAGATCATAACTCTACTAGTCCCTAAACCTATTAAGGAACCCTATCCTAATTGGTACAATGGAACTTCTTATTGTCAGTACCATCACATTAATGGACATGATACCAAACGTTGCATGTGGTTGCATCATTATATACAAGACCACATTGAGGAAGATACCATTCATCTTGATGGGAACAAATAAAACACCAAAAAATTAGTGGTGAAAGCTAACAATGAATTAAAGATATACACAGACCCATTTTGGTCACATTCTACCAACATGATTATCTATCCCATTGATTATGTTCCTCAACCCAAGGCCTATGTAAACATGGTCATGGTAACTTCTACTATTCCACCCACACCTTGTTTGCCAGTTATTACATTTACAACACAATAACTACCCTTAAAGAACAAGCCTTCACCTCTTTACATATTAAACTCATTGCAAAAGAAAAGTATGAAGAAACAATATCTACCATCCATACCCATGATGGTATGAGTCTTAAACCTTATGGCTCAATCACTTTGTCTATCCCAGTTGGACCTAGGACTATTGACACAGTCTTCGATGGCATCCTACAGTCAGACCCATTTAGAGTGAAGCTAGGAATTCCTTGGTTGGCTTCCATGAATTGGGTTAAGTGTTTAAAGTTTTCCCACGAGGGTGTCATGCATGTGGTACATGATATCAGATATCAGCCTTTAGTATCTCATGGTGGATATTCACTGGATCACTTTTGGCCCACCCTAGTTGGTTCACTTCCTCTGAGAATGAGCCTAATTTACAAGAACTATGTGAATTATAAAACTAAGGGAAAAGGGGAGTGCAAGATGAGCCTTCTTGTAATGGAAAAATTGGTCGCCTCCTCTTGTCGAGACAAGAAGAAGGAACCCACACTTACTACTACTCCTTCTCCAATAGAGAAAGAGAATTCCATGCTGGCCCCTTCTCCTCCCCACAAAGGTAAAGAGAATGCTATACCATCTACTCCCTCTCCCCTGAAGAAAGAGGAGAAGCTCATAAGGGCTCCCTCTCCTTCACATAAAGGTAAAGAGAAAATTACCTTTTCCCGAACTACCTCATCCTCTCCTCTTTCCTGGGAAGAGTATAAGATGAGAAAGCCCGATGAATATCGTATAGGTCCCCGATGATTCCTCCTTGGCATAGGCCCAAGATTAGAATCAAAGAGCTTAATAATGAATATCCAAGACCATGGTACTACTTATATAGCAAAAATAAAGGTTCTTGTAGAGAATTCAAAACCCCAGCCTCCTATTGCTCTTACTCCTAAGGCAGTGAGAAAAAAGAGGCCCAATTCCAAGGCTCTCAAGTTTACTCCTCCTATCACTCCTTAGCTTGCTCCCCCTCCTCTTGTAGATGAACCCGTTCCTCTACCCAAGATGGTCATAGTGGATGTTCCTATGGTTGAACAAGAACCTCCTGTCACTTTGCAAGCTCTGGCTTCTAACTCCAAGAGTTGTAGAAACTACCTTGCACGTGAGCACAAGTGTCATCAAAAGGATCTCTTCGATGAGCAAGCAACCTCACAACAAAAGGAGGAAGGAATGTCGCTCCTATTTCAGGATCTCCTGTAGTGTCTCCTTCAACCCTTCCTACTATTTCTCTTTAGTCTAATCCACTCCCACCTTCCATTGTGAGCATACATGTACCTAACCCTAAACAATTACAAGTGTTTATCACTCCTTTGGTAGAGTCACCTTTGATGATATCCATCCTATATATTCAAGCCTTCCCAAAGCCCATGGATATGGCTAACACTTTAGTCTTATTTGTTGTGGTTATTTCCTCCTCCTCTATGCCTTTGGCTTCATCTGTGGGGAGTTCATCTACTTCAATGATGAAAGAGGTAGAGGCTAGTTCTTCTAGAAATAAAGGACATAAGAGGATTCCACCTTCACAAGGTGGCCTACTAATGACTTGTTTTGTCCTTATGACATAACCGGTCCCAACTTCCCCTAAGTTTGTCACTGCTCCTAAATCATTCAACAAGCCTAGCAGTGGATCTTAGGCACAACCCACACCATCCACTGAGAACAAGCATGATTCTCTCTCAAGATGCATGTTTAATTTTGTGGATGAAGTCCTGACCTTGTTAGAAATCTTCATAAAATATCTAACCTTGACTCCATAAGAGCTTAGTAGAGAGGACCTCGAGGAGCCCTCTTCCTTGGCCCTTGTTGTAGGAGGCACATATGACCCTCTTAAAATTTCACCAATACAAGCTCATCCTCCTTCCCCTTATGAGGATCTAGTTTGGGAAGTAGATAACCTCTTGGCTAATCAATGTTAGGAGGAGGCCCCTTTTCTTGATCTTGTATGTGTGTGGTTTATGATGTGTTCCCGTGTACCCATGTTGTTTGTGCCTGGATGACCCTCATCACCCTTGTTGGTGCTTGGATACAAGCATGGTTTTTATGTCTGAAACCTTCATCTATTTGTACCATCATTCTTCAATGTTTGTATTTGATTTTCAATAAATTGGAGATGACGCAAAGCATTGAGGGCATTTAGGCTTCCCTTCCATGTTGACCCAATTTTTTATTTTTATTGTCTTCCATCCATTTTTCTTGATCTAGTTGGGGATTGATGATCTTTCACCTTGCATTGTGGTTACCTATTACTATATAAGCTCAGACACATCTGACCTCGCTAAACCCGATCCCCTTGTGTCCTCTATTTGTATTTTTCTTTTCTTTTTGATTTCCCTTTATCTTTCTCTCTTCTTTGATTGAGTTGTCCCTCCTATGTGTGACAATTCTCTTCTTTAACACTTCAAGTTTTACAAAATGAATTCATTTCCAACAAATATTTTCTTGAAATTCTTTACAATATTTCTTCCTTAGGACTGCATTCTCAACTCGGAACCCTAACAGAACATGTTTCCTTCATCATGGGTTCTTAAAGAAAGGACTTGAAGACCTTCCTTTGAAGTGGGAACTACTTTTACTTCCCCTCGCCTTAGGGCATGACCTTCCTTTCAAATTCCTTAATGAAGTGAACATCTTCCAAAAGGATTCCTTGATGACAAATCACTCTAAGGTGAATAGTTGCTTTTGAATTGCATGTCCCTTGAGTGGACCCCCTTTTCTTCTTCACAACAAGTTCCCTAGGGACCCTTTCTTCAAAATCCTTTTTAACAAATGGACTTTTTCATGTCTAGCCTAGGGGTAGCCCAACTAGGCTCATTCCATTTTCCCTTTCATGTCTAGCTTAGGGGCAACCTAAGTAGACCTTACCTTTCAGATAGCACATCCCTTGAGTGGATCCCTATCCTTTTGAAGGTTTCCCGAGGGATCCCTTTGAGATTTTTTTGGTTTGCATGACTAGCCACTTTTAGACATGTTCTATCTACACATAGACATGTCACCACTTTAGACACAGTCTATCTATGGGTAGACATGTTGCTACTTTAGACACACTCTATTTTTAGGTAGATGTGTCACCACTTTTGACATGTTCTATCTACAGGTAAACATATTGCCGCTTTTGACATGTTCTATCTATGGGTAGGTGTGTTCCCGCTTCCTGACTCTATGTATTCTTCTTCCTTGGGGCTTCCTCCATGCGAGATACCTTGGGGGTTGCCTCCTTGTAGGATTGCAAGCCTATAAGATTCTTTGTTCCAAATTCATAGTTCCAAGAAACTATGGAGTCCTTTGCATCTCCTACACCTTTGAGTATACTAGACCTAGTACTACTTCCTTGATAGTTCAAGTATACTTTTCTAACTATACTCTCTTCTTGATCTACTTTACCAAGCACTCATTAGTACTCATGCTCACTAAAGTGGGGGGAAAAATCTATAAGAGAAAATTTGTACCCTAGGTGCAATTCCCCTTTTTTCCTTTATACACTTTAGAAAACCAAAGTCGAAGGATTAAATTTACTTAAGTCCACTATTGGTGGTCCACGTGGAGCCTATTTTTCTTGTTGATGGAGGCATTTATGCTGGGGATGCCCACGCGACATGCAGATGTCTACGCAGGATGCTTATGTCCCTAGTAGATTCCTGCAGCTAAGCCACCAAAGGTGTTACACTTCCCATTCATAGAGAAGTTGTAATGCGTCCTTCAGCCAACTGACTCAAATATGGTCATTTTCTTCCTCATTCCTTCATATTCACTCCTTGAACTTGCATTCCAACTCTTTAGGGGACCAGCCCTTCATTCTAGCACTCTCACAAAATCCACTTTCACTCACTTCCAAGCATTCCAAGCATTCCATTATAGAAATATCACACTTCATCAACTTGATAGATCATGTTTAGGACCATTCCATTTTAAGTTGTGGCTTGATTTCCTCTCATTTCTCCCCCAAGCAGCGTTTAGTGCTCTTGGAGGAGTTGGTAAGCTTTTCTCTCCTCTCCTCTATCATTTGGTAAATAGCATATAATTGTTTTGTAGTTATTTTTCTTTATTTATGTATTTCTTCTTTATCTTGTTCTTTTGGCTATCCATGGCGATGGAAACACCTAAATAGGGTTTTGACTGAGGCAAGCCCCTATATATCCCCCCTAACATTTTCTCTCTTGTTATGTGTAGGTGGACACACTTTGTGGAACTAGCTAGTCAATAGGCTCTTCTATGAGATCATTTTCATCATCTTAGATTTGGTATATCTACTTTATCACCTTCATTTGTACCTCTCATATTTTATAATATTGCTTTGTTCTCTTAGAAGTTGTGAAGCTAGGCTACTAGTCATTTTAGAGAATTCGACCTTGTCTTTGTTGTAATGTGACTATATGGACTACAACGCACTTCTGAGATGCCAACATGTCACTTTGTCATTTGAGGTCTATGCTAATGTCGTTGGGAAAAGATCTTCCTAAGGCACAAAGATGGACTCAAAAACTGACTCACCTAGCCCCACTTTAAGATTCGAGATTGACGAGTGGTTGTAGGATTCTATAATCCTCATCATTCTCATCCTCATACCTTAAACACTACATTTAGCTAAGGTATGTTAGGGCAGCCTCTTGCATCTTGATCCTCTATGACCTAGGGTCTTGCACACACTAGTCCCCCTCTCTTACAATTAGAAACAAAGCAAGACTGGTGTGTAAAGGATATTCTTAGATGGAAGGAATTGACTTTGAAGGAAAAAATTCCCTTG
The DNA here is from genome assembly GCA_007258455.2 of Sequoia sempervirens. Lineage (NCBI taxonomy): Eukaryota > Viridiplantae > Streptophyta > Pinopsida > Cupressales > Cupressaceae > Sequoia > Sequoia sempervirens. Next base: position 89,390 of record VDFB02283370.1, read on the forward strand.
TTGCTAGGATTGAAGCTGTGGGACAATTTATTGCTTATGTTGATTACAAAAACTGCAAGGTTTATCAGATGGATGTCAAGTCAACATTTCTAAATGGTGAATTGGAAGAAGAGGTGTATTTTGAGCAACTTGATGGATTTCAATCGATTGATCAGGGAGATATCATTTGTCAATTGAATAAAGCATTGTATGGACTTAAGAAAGCCCCTAGAGCATGGTATGCTAGATTGGACAAGTATTTGTTGAAGCTTGGATTTATTAAAGGTAATGATGATAGTAATTTGTACTTCAAGATTGATTTTGATAAAGATTTGAGTGTTGAAGTCTTTGTTGACGATATCATTTTTGGAGGGGATGATGGTTTGTGCATGATGTTTGGTGATGAGATGTAGAGTGAGTTTGAGATGTCTATGATTGAAGAGATAAAATTATTTTTGGGATTGCAAATTACTTAGTTAGATAAAGGGATATTTATATCTCAATCCAAGTATGTGAAAGAATTGTTGAATAAGTATGGTATGGAAGATTCAAAGTTGGTTGGTACACCCATGGTGACCGGATGTAAGTTGACACAATATGATGATCCTCTAAAAGAAAATCATACTATATATAGATCAATGATTGGTGGATTGCTTTATTTCGCTCAAAATAGACCTGATATCATGAATGGCGTATGCATTGTTGCAAGATTTCAAGCTACTCCTAAGATATCTCATGTGACAACTATGAAGAGGATTTTAAGATACCTGAAGGGGACAGTTGATTTTGTTCTATGGTATCCTAAAGATGATTATCTTACTTTGATTGACTTTGTTGATGTTGATTGGGCAAGAGATGTGAATGATAGAAAAATTACTAGTGGTGGTGCATTTTTCTTGGGAAATAAGTTGATTTCATGGTTGAGTAAGAAGAAAAATACATTGCTATTACTAACAATTGTACTCAAGTATTGTGGATGAAGTATATGTTGAAGGATATCAAAGTTTTGTATGATGAACCTATTGCTATATTCTATGATAATTCAAGTGCTATTCACATTTCTAATAATTTGGTGTTGCATTCAAAGACCAAGCATATATATATCAAGTTTCATTTTTTGAGAGAGAAGGTGATTGAAACAGAAGTTAGATTGGAGTATGTTCCTAATAAGGAACAAGTTGCAGACATATTTACCAATTCATTTACTAAGGATAATTTTGAGTATCTCAAAGGGAAGTTAGGGGTGATTACCCCTCCTAACCAAAACTAAGATGCATTGACTTGCATTAGTCCATGCATTTCATAGTCATATCTTGATCTGGATTGATGTTGTGGTGGTTTCCACTCATAGGGAGTAGTCATATGTTTAGATATGTGGTTCAAAGCTTGTGTGGAGAAAATAGATCTTTATCATTGATGTTAAAGTGGGAGAAGCGTCATATGAAAAATTGTGAATTATCTATGGAGAAGAGTCATGTGGGGAGAAGATTCATTTAAAATATTTGAGGAGAAAGGAGTCAGAACCTAAGGGGGAGTAAGTGCTAAGAGATAGTTGTGTTGATGGAGTTTTTTGAATCATGTGTTGCCATCAATGACAAAGGGGTAGATTGTTGGATGTTCTGGTTGTGTTGCTGATATGTGGTTGTCATTGATGTCAACACTATTGGCTTTTAAGACATTAGAAGCTATATATGTTGAGGATATTGAGAAAATTGTAACTAAATTAGTTACAGGTTGTCAGTGGTGAAGTTTAGTTTAGTAGTTTGATCATCAGATGGTTGTGGATTAAAGGGTTTGTTGTCGAGTATATCTAGTTTATCCATGTTAAGTTTTAGAGATCCGTATGAAGATTCGATTGAGTTATGAGGAGTTGTGTTTTTACATTTTTTTTGTTGCTTTAGTTGGTGTTCCTGAATCAAGATGATGTGATTCTAGTAAGTTCAACTATTTTGGATGCTTCTCTGATGATTCATGATGTTTGTGGATGTTTCTTGATCATGCTCTATCTATGTTGCATGTTTGAATTGATTGTTGTACTCGCTATTGGTGATTTTCTCTTACGTGTTCATGTTTTTCATGTTCGTGGCCAACAAGGTGATGGTAGCATGTTTTGGATATTTGAGGAATAATTTTTTGAGCTGGTTCATGTTCGAGGATGTTATTTTTAGGTCTTCACTATGTTGTGGCTGACCTTGGTTGATTCACATTAATATTTTTTATTGATTTGGGCTGGAAGTTTATATTCATTTTATTATTTTGTTGAAGCTAACATGTAGTGATGCAATCTCTTATGCATATATAAGTTATTTTTTATTCCATTTGATGGCATGGTGTGCATGAATAATGTTCTAAATCTTTTGAAGGAAAAGAAAAGTGTGAAGAAGATGAAGAAGAGTGAAGAAGTGTTCATGTGCTTAGCTAAAACTATAATCAGGCATTAGTAGATGCTATTTTCTCAGTTCAAAATACTGCAGATGTAATCTAAATGTTTCTATAAGATAGTGTGTCTTGTTTTGGGTAGTAAGCCTTTTTGTAATTGAGTAGTAAGCTCTAGGTAGTGTGTCTGAATACATGTACATTTCCATTTATATTTCTTATACTTTTAATAGGGTATAATCTTGTGGACTGACCTCTACCATGGTTTTTTCCCTAATAGGGTTTCTACTTAAAAAATCTTGTTGTTATGTGTGTTTTTGATGCATTGATGATTTATGCTTTCATAGTTATTAATCAGATCTGAGAATAAGGTTAATAAGGTTAATAATTTTTGAATTTTTGTGACAACTGATTCACCCCCCCTCTCAGTTGTCTACCCTTGACTTTCCAATATGTGTCCACAAAGTTAATTATTTGGGGTTTCTCTGGCTCTTCAATATGCTCAATTATATGTTAAAATCTTGATTTTATGGCAATTTTGATGTCCCGATCAATTGAGAATATAAAAAATGAAAAATCACATTACATACTTCCTCCCATAGAAGTAGACCATTTTCTTGATAGTAGGATTCCATAAGTTGGTGGAATATCCACTACTGTGACACTCATGACCAACTCCTTTTTAGGGAATGCAACTAGCTTATATGGGACTTTATAAATTACCCTGATAATAAGGACCTCTCTAGAATCCATAACATAGCACTTTCCATAGGTGCTATCAACCTGCAACCCCATTTCCTCCACTATCCTAACTGGCATGACATTATTTGAAGCACCAGAATCTATCATACAATTCTTGAGTAATTTCCCATCAATGATCAAGCTTAAAAAGAAAGGACTAACTAGAATGGGATTTGCAATAATAGTGGTTCCCAAATAAATATCATGATTCTAATTAACTACTGCTCTTACCTTAGTATCTTTCTCTTGAATTTTACTTGTTTCAGGTGCATCATCCTCTGCTTTGTCTTTGCTATCCCTGACAATGCTACTAATGAAAGCTATCATTTTATTCTTATGCTCATCAATACTCATCATCTCTAGAAATGGGGCTATGACCTAGACTTAAGAAAAAACTTGAAACAATGCAATGGGAGAATAATTTGGTAACTTAGGAAGTATTATGTCCTAAGGGACTACCTTATCATCTTACTTATCAATCTTTTCAATGGTAGGCTTTAAATCCTTGGCCTTCAAATCTTGATGTGCAACTTTAGCAGTAACCTTTGCTTTCCTACATTTATTTTCCCAAATTCTCATTTCTTTAGCTTCTTTGGTCTTAGTCTCTTCCTTCTTGTTTTTTTGTATTAATTCCTTTACTCTCTACATTTTTCTCTTTAATGAACATGCCTCCAAGATTTCCTTGGTTTTTGATCACCACCATACTCTTTAGATGAAGATCCCTTCTTGCTTGAGCTCTGGTAGCCAATGCAATTGTACATCTCTCAATTTCCTCATTTGAAGGTCTTCTCAGAGAAACATTAGCTAACTCATGAGTGTAAGAAATTTATTCATCTTCTCTTTATTCATCGAAAATCATATGTTAATGGTGTAAACCTACTTCGTGTCTTTGCACATCCACATCATTTTTGTCAGCATCATCACTAGAAGAATAATCATCCCATTCCAAGTTTGACCTAGTCATGAATATATTTTATGTCTCATTTAGATTATGAGGAGAATCAGACTCCCCTTGATCATATTGAGTTTCTTCCAAGGAACTCACAACTACACATTGTTGTGATACATGAGGTATATCACACACTCCAAACCATGGTAAGTCTTCAATAACATTTGCGGTATTTTTATGCAAAGGGTCAGGTGTAGCCTAAAAGTTCTTCTAATTATTTTGAGTTGGCTTCCCATTATGCTAATTGGTATGATGAAGATAATATTGAAGCCTTACGGGCCTATCATTTCTATATAATTGGGGTTTGTGATTCTTTTCCTACTTCTATAACAAATTATCCAACTTTTCATCTAGAGCTGCATCTTTAACTTCTTTCTCATTTTGAACTTTTGAGTTTTTTGAAGACTTAGGGTCATCCCTTCTTCCAACATTACCAAAATCCATCCTTTTTTTTTTAATGTTTACTATCATCTTCTAGGCTTCCCTTAGGGACTGTGGATTCTTGTCCCTAAGCAGATAACACATGTTAGAGTCATATGCATTATATTACACAACCAAAAATGCTCTTTCATTGGGACTCAGGAATCTAGGGATTTTATACATTTCCTTCTAGAACCTCACATTAAACTCAATAGCCATCTCATTGTTCCCTTTTGTGATATTATTAAATTCATTCAACCTAAACTATGGATCAGTTTGGTCTCCATATTTCTCTCTAAATATTCAAAAGAATGAATCCTTGGAATCAATGCTTGCATTTGGAAAGCTCCTATACTAATCCATTGCATCCTCTGTTAGGGATTCCATAAAGTATTTCATAGCCACATCCTCATGCCACAATTCAAAATATTCTACAAAACTTTGAAAATCCTTTAAGTGGCATTCACCACTAAGGGCATTGTTTCTAGTAAACATGGGAACATGTTTCATGGAATTATCTGCTACTGGATTCAGATATCTTGGAATGTTTTCAAAACATAGTTTCCTATACCTATCAATGTGCAACAACCTTCTCCCAATAGGTTCTTCTTCCTCATCTTGGCTATCATAATCCCTTCTTCAATCACTATTGTTTCTAGGGCTTCTATGTGGGGAATCATGTTAATCATTGAAATGAATTGTTCTAGTTTTGTCTTCAAGCTATGAGGAAGAGCAAGAAGGGTTTCCAATAGATGATTTTTCGTCATTGGTATGAGGAATTGAGGAGGGTGTGCGGCCTTGAGGGATCTGGGTCTCAAGGATAGGGTCCTTCAATGTGGACTCCAAGAAATCTAGTTTCCTCTTCATCTCTTAGTTTACAACATATAACTCCATCTCCTTCATCTTCCTATCCAACTCTTCATTTTCTTTCATTAATTTATCTAGTAATGGAATAGAAACACCTTGTAGTGTATCTTTCTTGGAAGAACCTCCCTCATTTATTTTTACCCCTTCACTTTCTTTTCTCTCTCCCATAGGTTTTTTTCCTTTATCAACATTATGGGATTCACTATTTATATTTTTTTGGGGGAGGGTCAACTAGGATAAAATTCTTGTCAGAGGTATTGGTTTCTAAATTTCTAGCAAACTTATCAGCAGTGGGAACTCCATGGATTTTTCCTACAATCTCATGCACAACTGGATTAGATACTTTGATAGATTTGGATGCTAACTTGTCTAGTGCCTCCATCTCTTCAACCTGTATTCTGAACATATCCCTTTGCATCATGACATCTCTAATTCTCTTCTCCTTCTCTTCATCCATCATTTTATTTTCCTTGCATTTTGTGGCTCTTTTTATAATCAATTGCATATCATTTAGAACCTCTTCTTCATCTAGTAAAGTATAATCTCCATTAGATGCTACTACAATCTCAACTTTTTGGGTAATAGTATCATGGGAATATTCATCTCTAGTGATTAGGTCAGGAGGAATAGGAGTATATGCATGAGAAATTGGGGTTACTTACCCTTGAACTCTAGCACATCTAGTGCTAGCATTGTCTTTTTATATTTTATCCCTTTCTATTCTCTCCTTTTCTCTCCACTTCATGGCTTGCAATCTTGGGTTTGAGGAGTGCTCTTCTATAATACACTTCATAAAAAATTCTCCCCTCTCATAAGAAGTGTTATCACTAGAATCTAATAGATTCTTTTGACATTCTGAACTAGAACTAGAACGAATATCATGTTCAAGGACCTGATGAGGGGTAGACTTACAGTTTTCAGTGTCCTTTTCTTTTATCCATTTCTCGCAAGCATTCTTGTTACAGGGAAATTCACCCTCTAGCTCCTACTCTGGATGCTTCTTCATGTGGCATCATGTTACTCACATTTGCACATAAATTTTCTTCATGTCTATCAACTTTTTTGATTTATTTACACTTTTCTTCTTTACTTCTTTAATATGATCCTTAAACACTAGCTTGCACTGATGCAGAGACTTTAGAGTCACCACCCACATTCCTTGGGACAAATTAGTAACAATTTTGTTATGCTTTATACAAATTTCAATAGATCTTTAGGAATTGAGATAGGTGGCCAACAAATGAGATATAGCACCAACACTTTATCTCCTACACTTTGGGATCTGCAAAACCCAAGACGGTGATCCCACAATGTACATTATACAATTATTTCAAAAAACTTATGTATGCATTACATAGTTAAGCAAATATATTCTCACCAGTGACTAATAAGATGAAATATTTCAAGAAATGGGCATTTCCTTGAAGAATTATGCATCTTAAGCCAAGGGTACAAGAAAACATGAACCACAACAAATTATAGATAGTTTCAAGGATTATTCAAAATAATGTTCCTAAGTCGAATAACCAGAACCATGAAAAATGCTTATAAGGCTTGAGATCAGTGCCATTATCTATGGGCTAGGAGTCTAAGTAAATTGAAATATAAGGTATATTTAATTTTTAACACCCATGATCTAAGTGAAATTACTTTACAATTCACAAATCTATAACTGGATTCTAAAGACTACTTATCAGATCCAATCACCCTACACATTAATTTATGATTTGATCTAAGCATTTTAACCAATTCTTTGAACTAGGGCTAAAACCAAAATATATACCAAAGTATGAAAGTGATGATGATTAATGAAATGATCTTTGATCAGAGTTTTCATTAATAATTCAAGTACACATCTAAATGGAGAGACCATAGAATAAAAAAAAATCCATTATCATTCAAATATGCTTAGGAACCATACATTTGACAAAATTTACTATCTAGACTCAAAGAAAAAGACAAAGACTTGACATATTCACTCTGTGTTCTCTATTTTTCACAATTCAATTCTAGAATTTTAAAAAAAACCTATACAAATGGACATGAATTACCTTTCATAGAATAAGGGAGAAAAAACAAGATTCAAGAAAACGTACATATGTCACATTCCAATTAGACTGCTACAAAACATATTCCATAATTCAATTATATTTACATCCTTCAAATTGGAGGGTATACATATGAGAAAAATATTATTTACATTTGTTGCAAAAAGCAGCTTTTCCTTCCAAAAGTACATGTAAAAAAGAATAATCTTCTATGTTGTAGCACATTCATTTCATTGAACAAGATGAAAAAATGATGCAAAGAAAAAAGTGAATCAACATGCCATAAGCATTCCACATCATCAACAACTAACATTTACCTGTGAAACATATATATTATACATTGTGGTTTTTGAGGCCATACCTATACAATACTTGACCAATTATATATGTTTCATGTCTACACTTACAAACCCAGTTGAACAAAAAATACCCTTCTCCATTCTTCATATTCATCATCAGATGGCCAATTGAAATCAATGATTTCATCCAATTTCTTCTTGTATGGAGAATACTTTATCATAATAGAATTGGATTCTTTGTCAAAATCTTCTAGGAAGCTGATGATAAATGTCTACTTTTCCAAAGTTTCATTTAAAATATTGATGTTAACTTCTTTACAAAATTGACCTACTTGGGAAGCAATATCATCATCCACCTCCCTTTTACATACTTGCAGTGCATTTGAACTTCATCATTGGTGAACTGAATATCTGGAAATAGTGAAAAATCTACTAGATCATAATGAGCCTTTAGTTCTCTTATTTTTTGCTCCAGTGGGGTAGTGTAGCCCTAAAAATTTTGCTCACTAAGTTCACAAATAAATGTATATCATGGAATCACCTTAGTATATTTTTCCTCATGCTGGTTAGCTCTGACTACCATAAAATTTAGTCACTTATCCCTTGGAATCTAGTTATTCAGGATTGGGATAGCCAACTCCTTATCCCTTTGAGATAGCCCTATTGCTCACAGAATCAAGAAATAATTGCCATGAACACCATTTAGATTGGATTATATCTTCTTATTCATATGTTTCAAGACAACATGAACAATATTTGAGATGTTTTCATAGATTGTATCTTGTGCCTATTCCAACAACTTCTTTTATGTTTCAACTTGTGAAAGGAGTTGTTTTCTTGTAGGTTAATCAGATGAACTGGGACCTGATTTGCTTGGTTTCTCTACTGTGAGTGGCTCTTGTCCCAAATTATATGGAACTATTTCCAAGGTTTGATCCCAAGGGGGAGGTTGGGAAGATGCAATTGGGGAAGATGGATAAGGATGACTTAAGCTGGCTTGGCCTTGATTTCTCTACATTTCTTCCCTCTGCTTATAGATTTCCAACTCAGTCTCTAGTACAACTACCTTCTGCTAACTATTATCATATTCATTGATGAGCTCATGGTACTTATTCTTGAAATAATCACTTTCAAAGGTGAGGTTTTTTGTAGTTTCTTTAGTAAATATAGCAACATTAATAGCCATGTTAGCTACCTCCAAGGCTAGGGTATCAACCACTCTCTTCACAAGTAATTTACCACTAAAATTTGATGGCTCAACAAGCACTGGTTTCCTATATCCCATGGATAATGACCAGATTGCTAGTGCATCCCAATCTTCACTAAATGAAGATCCTTGAAGTGTCATATTCAATTCCTCTTCTATTTTTACTAGGGGATTTTCAACACTCCTTATGGTATCTAGGACTATAGCATCAACAATATCCCACTTTGGTAGCAACAACACACCAAACTTATTCACAAGTTCTTTGCCATCCTAGGTAGTAATCTTTAGGAATTCATCCCTCATAAGACTCATCACATTGGCCTGAATGATACTTTTAGGAAGCTTTGGATGTAAACTTGTTTCAATGGCTACCTTCTCTGCATATTCTACAACTTTGGCTCTCCATACGAAATCTCTAAACACAAGTGTTTCAACAAAGGATTCATCTTCCATATATTCATTACAAGCCTCTATCATCAAATCATCTACACTATTTAAACCACTAATATCAAGTTTTCCTAGCCTAAGAATACCTTCTCCTAAACTTAAGGAAACTTATCCTAGAGGGGGAGGCATTCCTTATTGCATATCCTTAGGAGTGATAAAGATATCATCATCATCATCATCTATATCAGAATACTCAACCACTCCTCGTGCCTTAGTCCTTTGTTTCTTAAGGAGTGGCTACTCCAATTGAGCAAGACTTCCTAGAGGTGAATTAAGATCAATTACAACTGGGGAAACCTTCCTTGGAGGTGATGACATTGCACTTTCAAGAGAAACCACCTTTGATCCCTTAGAAGTGATAAGGGTCGGAAAAGTTTTTTCTTCATCTACCACTTTCTTCCTCCTGGAATAGATTCTTATTTGCTTGGGTGGTTGATAAGTGAGAATTTCTTCCAGCACCATAGTAGTGTCTTCTTCAGCCACTCTGTATTTTCCTTTATCTATAACCTCATGTTTCTCCCTTAACACACAAACCATACTTTCAAAATTATCCATAACATACATAACCTGGCTGAATTCATCAGGTATATTTGGTAGAGGATTATAATTGTGATCCTTCTTCTAGATATTCTCCACCATCTAGTAAGAAAGATACTTAGCTTTACTTTCATCCTATTCTAGAAAGCTAGCAATGTTCCTTATTACATCTTTGGGATAGTAGAAAATGTTCACAAACATACCAAGCCTTTTGTCTACTTTTAATTTAGTAATAAATCCCTTAGGGTCATGATTCCTCAAGCGTATAGTCTCAAACTTGTAAGGTGCTAATAAATGCACTAATTTCCTCCATGGACCTTTCACCATAACACAATAAGCAAACATTGTCCACTCTAGAAAGAATGAGCCTTTCTTTGTTGTATTAGGTAAGTGTGCTACCTGTGAAGCTCCCAATTGCCTCATAATTTTAAGAAACCCTATCCTTAGTTGCACATCTCATGGAAAAACATATGGCTCTACACTGGTGCCATATACTCTAAAGAATTTTTTTTCAATGTATAAAATCAAGTCTCCCCAATTATGACTCAAATTCAAGTCAGGTCTCATCTCTATAGGTCTCAATAATTCATGAATTTCCTTAGGAATTCTTGGTGGTTCATAGATCAAGAACCTCTTTAGTTTTGATGCAAAATCATTCTAAAACATCACATAATTATACTTGTGGTCATCTTTATCTAGAATTTGAGTCTAACAATGAACAAGAAAATCAATGCCCTCGGCCTTTTTTCTCAAAGTTATGTCTTTCTCAAAAATGTTTTTCCCTTTATACAAGAACATATGAATCAATAATGAATACCACAAGAATTTCACCCATTCTTTCCCTTCCTTCAGCTCAAGCAAAGATTTATGGATATGTTCTACCAAATATGTGGCATAATCATAAACTATGTTGTAAGTCAGGTGCTCTAGATGTGTTGCCAAATATTTGTATTCCTTCTACAATGTGTCAGGTGTATTGATAATTGATGCTTGTAGCACTCCATACGTTGCAACTAATTTTAGCTTTGATAGACTGTTACCTTGTATTGCTCTACTTTTTGTAGTCTGTTACTCCACCTGGGATTGTGCATGTCATTTGCATTCTTTTGTTATCCATTTTTAGAGTTTTTTTGTAACTGCTTTCCTTATATTGGCATTGCTCTTTTATTTAAGTTTGAATAAAAAGACAACAAGTTGTAGCCTACAAAATATATATAGAAATTATGTTTACAGAGGGCTCTATTTTGCCCTATTTTCTAATAAATAAAATCAGTTTGTGTGTGCCTAATAAAATATCATTCTCTATTCTTAGCTCTCTATTCTATTTTCTTTTCTTTTTTGTTAATTATATTGGCTTTATCAGCTAGTTTTGGAAGAAGGGGTCTTTCTAGATTCTACATTTGGTATCAGATTAGGTATTTTCTTTTGGGTTAAAGAATTATTGGTTAGAATTTCACCAAAGGTTCATATCATGTTGAATTCTAACTTCTTGCCCATTCTAGAAGTTGATGGAAATGAGTATGATTATTGGTGCATAAAAATGATGACTTTTTTGATAGGAAAGGATTTGTGGGAGATTGTTGAATCAGGTTACTAGGAGCCAGCTAATTGGAATGCCCTCATAGCCAATGATAGAACAACTAAAGGAAGCCAAGAAGAAGAATTCTCAAGCTTTGTTTCATATTCAAATGGCTCTTGAAAAGTTCTTATTTCCAAGGATTGTGGGTGCAAAGATAGCAAAAGAAGCTTGGAAGATTTTAAAGGAAGCTTACCAAGGAAGTGATTAGGTAAAAGCAGTTAACTTGCAAACTTTAAAAAGAGACTTCAAAAATTTGAAAATGCAAGAATTTGAATAATTAAGTGATTATTGTGTGAGAGTTAAAGATGTGGTCAATAAGATGGCTACACTTGGAGAAATTTTGAATAGTGAGGTTTTGATCAAAAAGGTATTGCGGAGTCTCACCCCAAAGTGGAACCATGTTGCCATTATTATAGAAGAAAGCAAAAATTTGACAACATTTTAGTTTGATCACTTGGTTGCATGTCTTATGTCACATGAAGAGAGATTTAAAGATTCATTTGGAGAAAGTTATGTGAAAGCCTCTTCATCCAAATTGCAAATCACAAAGAAAGAAGATGCTAGCAACAACACCAAAAACAATGAAGGTCAAGGTAGAGGCAAAAATTAGAATCATGTAAAAGGAAATAGAGGTAGAGGTGGCTCAAGAGGAAGAGGTGGTTCCAGAGGATGAGGTAGAGGTGGTTTTGATAAGAGAAATATTCAATGTTACAATTGTAAAAATTATGGTCACTTGGAAAGAGAATGCAGATTAAAAGAAGGTAAAAGTATTAATTATGCTAAAGAAAGTGATGAAAATCCTCCAGATCATTTATTTTTATCTTACTCTAAAGGTGAAACTAGTATTAAAGAAGTTTGGTATTTATATTTTGGATGCTCTAACCATATGACAGGGAATGAGAACTTGTTTTCAACAAAGGATGAGAATTTCAAGTTCAAGATTTAGCTTGGTGATGACAAGTTGTTGGAGGTTGATGTAAAAGGAGCTATGGAAGTCCACACAAAAGAAGGTATAAAGAGTTCCAATTATATTTATTACACTCCATAGTTAAAAAATAATTTGTTAAGTGTTGGAAAACTATGTGAGAAGAACTATAAAGTTGTTTTTGAGAATAAGAAATGTACAATTTTTTATAAGAATTAGGGAAATAGGATTGTGACTATTGTGTCTATGACAAAGAATAGAATGTTCCCTTTGAAATTTTGTGAACATAACAGTAGCCTTGCTAATATGGCATATGAGAATATCAGTTGGTTATGGCATCTCAGGTATCAACATTTAAATTTTCATAGTTTGAATATTCTCACATCAAATGCATTAGTTTTTTATTTACCTAAGGTTGAAGAGAACAAGGAGGTTTGTGAAGGATATTCTAAAGGCAAGCACGCAAGGGAGAATTTTTCAAAATGAAGTGTATGGAGGACCCATGATATCCCCTTTAGCTTGTTCATTCTGATATTTGTGGTCCTATGCAAACAAATATTTTGGCTAAGTCATCATATTTTATCACTTTTATAGATGATTACTTACAAAAAATGTTGGGTGTATTTTTGAAGGCCAAAGATGAATCCCTTGATACATTCAAGAGGTTTAAAGAACTTGTGGAAAATGATAAAGGGTGAAAAATCAAATGTTTAAGGACTGATCATGGATGAGAATTCTATTCAAAATCCTTCCAATATTATTGTGAAGTGAATGGTATTAAGAGGTAGCTCAACACTGCATACACACCTCAATAGAATGGAGTAGCTAAAATAAAAAGCCAAACAGTGGTAGAAATGGCAAGGAGCATGTTACAGACAAAGGGATTAAGCAACTCTTTTTGGGGTGAAGTAGTTGTTATAGCAGTGTACATTCTCAATCGAAATCCCACCAGTGCACTTGAGAAGATGACTCCTTATGAAGCATGGTATGAGAAAAGGCCTAATGTTAATAATTTTAGAGTTTTTGGTTTTTTGGCTTATGTTCATGTACCTAATCAAAATAGACAAAAGTTAGATGCAAAAAGTGAGTCATGTATTTTTGTTGGATATAGTGAGGAAAGTAAGGCTTATAGATTTAATAATCCTCTCACTAATAGGCTTATTGTGTCAAGAGATGTGATATTTGATGAAGGGGGAGTTTATGGTCATCAAAAAGGCCATATGGAGAATTCAAAATATATTTTAAATGATATTATTGTTGATGATATTGATCATGAGCAACCCACTAATGTTTCTACTCCAAGTGCTACAATTCCATCAAGTAGCCCCTCTTCTAGTTGCTCAATTCCAATTGCAAGTCTAGCTTCAACTTCAAGTTCTAGAAGGAAGGTAAGAAGTTTGAGAGATATTTATGAAAGGAGTGAAAACCAAGAACATGAAGAAAATCCAATAGGTGAGAGTTAATTTTGCTTTACTTTCCAAGGCTGATTTTGAACCATCATGTTTTGAAGATGCAAGTACTAATGAGTTTTGGGTGCAAGGAATAAAAGAAGAGATGGATTCCATTCATAGGAATGACATTTAGGAGCTTATAGAGTTTCCACATGACAAGAAGAAGATTGGAACCAAATGGGATTACAAGATTAAGTATAACAATGATGGGAGTGTTGAAAGGCACAAGGCAAGACTGGTTGCCAAAGGCTTCACCCAAAAGTATGGGATTTATTATGAAGAGACATTTGCACTGGTTGCAAGACAAGAGACCATAAAATTTTTGATTTCATTAGAAGCTTAAAAGAATTGAAGCACACATCATATGGACATGAAAAGTTCCTTCTTGAATGGGTACCTAGAAGAGGAAGTGTATGTGGAACAACCACAAGGTTTTGAAGTGCAAGGAAAATAAGATCAGGTCTACAAGTTGAAGAAGGATTTGTATGGCCTCAAGAAAGCACCATGAGAATGGAATGCTAGGATTGATGGATATTTTCAAGATATGAGGGTATGTGTAGGATAATCATGGAAAAAATAGGCCCTTAAGTGGCAAAAAATTTAGAAAAACAAGAGTTAGGCAACTTGACGTAAAAATTTGAATAAGTTATCAATATTATTTCATAAATATGTAAGAATAGAATCTGTAGAAAATTGAATGTAATTTCTAAACTATTAGGTTTATTTTTATTTTTAAATCTATTTGGTGAAAATTTGAAATTTCAATGCATTAGTACTTAAATTGCGGAAAAAATAAGAAGTAGGTGTATCTGATCACCCTAACCACAATAAAATGATAATATTTTTTTATAATATTTTAGATATAAGTAGAGGACTTTTGTTTGGATGTGATGCATATTTTTTGTAATTTTTTCCAAGTAAATAATTAATTATGATTTTTTATTAATTTTTAAAAAATATAAAAACTCATATGTCTGACCACTTTAACTTGGTCAAAACTTCATGAAATTCAATTTTTCTTTTTTAATCCTATAGTATACAAAGCATAGAATGTGACACATGTTTTGGATTAAAAAAAATTGATACTGTTTGAAAGTTATATATGTTTTTCAATCAACCTATCAATCAGGACTTTAGTTGTAATTCAAACAAAAAAATAATTATTATAATTTATTAAATTCAAAGTAAAGCATAATTTATATTGGTGGAAAGCTGAGAATCTCTTTTAAAAACCATTTTCATTTCATCAATTTTAGGTAAAAAAAAAGTTGTCAGCCACATGGGCTATCATATCACTTACATATTGCCACTTTTTGGCCCATCATGATCCTGCACATTCCTGAGAATGGCTTTCAAAGAAAGTGAACCTACCCTTTACTACAAAAAAGAAGGTAATTATATTCTTATTGTAATTTTTTATGTTGATGATTTTTTGTATATGGGAAGCATTTCTAAGATGAAAGATGAATTCAAAATTGCTATGATGAAAAAATTTGAGATGAAAGATCTTGCTCTCATGAAATATTTTCTAGGAATGGATGTTTATCAAAGTAAGAATGAAATTTTCATTTTCCAAACCAAATATGCAAAAGATATGTTGAAGAATTTTGACATGGTTGATTGCAAACCATACTCCACTCCAAGTGCTCAAGGAGTTGTGTTGTGTAGAGATGATGGTGTTGAAATTGTTGATGAGACTACTTACAAAAGTATTGTTGGGACTTTGATGTTTCTAACCCACACAAGGCCTAAAATTGCATATTCAGTTTCACTTGTTTCAAGGTACATGACAAATCCATCATAAATACACATGAAGGAAGCCAAGAGAATTTTGAGGTATGTGAAAGGCACTCTAAATTTTGGTATTCATTACTACTTTTCTAAAAAGTTCAATCTTGTTGGCTTTAGTGATTCAGATTAGGGAGGTAGTATGGATGATCGTAAGTCTACATCTAGAAATTATTTCTCTTTTGGTTCTCGTTTGATTACTTGGAGTTTAAAAAAAAAAAAATTGGTTGCCCCATCTTCCACAGAAGCAGAGTATGTTGTTGTTACTTCAGCAGGTACACAAGCTCTTTGGCTTAGAAAAGTTTCAGAAGAAATTGGAGAGAAGAAAGTTCAGCCTATAATTATTTTTTGTGACAATATGAGTGCCATCAAGCTAGCAAAGAATCTGGTTCATCATAGTAGAAAAAAGAAATTTGATCTAAAATATCATTTTATTCATGATTTGGTACAAAAGAAGGAAGTTGAATTGAAGCATATTAGCACTCAATATCAACTAGCAGATATCTTCACTAAGGCTATTACAAAAATTCATTTTTTGGCACTTAAAGATCAAATTATGAGCCCTTTTAGCATCAAGGGGGAGTATATTGATAATTGATGCTTGCAGCGCTCCACACATTGCAACTATTTTTAGCTTTCATAGACTGTTACCTTTTATTGATCTATTTTTTGTAGTATGTTACTCCACCTAGGATTGTGCATGTCATTCACATGCTTTTGTTATACTTTTTTAGAGTCTTTTTTGTAACTACTTTCCTTATATTGGCATCATTCTTTAATTTAAGTTTGAATAAAAAGACAAGTTGTAGCTTGCAAAATATATACAAAAATTGCATTTATAGAGGGCTTTGTTCTGCCCTATTTTCTGATAAATAAAATCAGTTTGTGTGTGCCTGATAAAATATCATTCTCTATTCTTAGCTCTTTGTTCTGTTTTCTTTTCTTTTTTGTTAATTATATTGTCTTTATGAGCTAGTTTTGGAAGAAGGGGTCTTTTTAGATTCTACAAGGTGGACAAAAATTGATGATTTGGAACAAAGAATATACAGTCTTCTTAAAGTGGAAGTAGTATGCAAGGGCAACAACTTCTTTCTGATGAACACCTTGGTGTTTTTGTACTCCTTCCTCATACATCCATACCACGAAGAGCCAAATCCTATCCCCACTAATGCAAATAAAAAACACCCTCAATTTATTGTTTGGTTATCTTTACCATTTCTTTCCCATCAAATGTCCTGACAAACCTAGAGACTAGGTCATACCATGAGGTGATATCTTTTAGAAAATAAACATCCATACATATGTTGGGAACCACTAATTTTCCCATATCAAGCCTCCAAGGGTTACAAAGAGGAATCCCAAGGTTCCTATTTCTGAAGCAATGTTGGAAAAGATGCCATCTAGTATAAGGCAACTCAACATCCTTAATGAAACACTTCTTCTCCATCACTCCCTCTCTAACTCTAGGGCCATAAAACAAGACTTTCCCTTCAGGTTTCTTATTTGTAGAAGACGTTAACAAGTCAATTAAATTTTTGGAGAGTAATCTAGGTTGGGTTGCAGGGGTAACAGTTTGTATTTTGGGAGCCATGGATATCGAAATTAATTTTAAACAGACCAGGGTTTCGATGAGAAAGAATCTAACTACCAACCTCCTAATTCAAACTTAGGGTTCAATCTAAATGCTAATTCTAAAAGGTCTCATAGGGCTATGGATTTTTAATGATGTAGTTAACCCTAACTTTCAGCAATTAAAGTAGAGAAATAAAACACATTCAAGTAAAAGAAAATTGAAAGCCAACCCTAGTTCAGAAAACTAGAATAAAGCATAAAATTGCATTTATTATAGTTATGGCTTTCAATCATAATAAACCCTAATGCTAGTCAAGATGAACTCTATAAGTCACCTTCTTCAATTTTCATATTTCTCCAAACACATCCTCAGATCTCAATTATGCAAGAACTAACCACATACACACATTTTGAGGAAAATTGAGTAGATTTTTGAGTCACCTCTACCATTACTTCTCACTCATGCGAAGCAAAACAATTATAACTAGTGTACTTGAAATTTTTAATATGCACCATTGATCTTCCGCTGAGATGACCATCTTGGAAAACTTAGATTGATTCAATTACATTTGAATTTCATCATTGTTCTATCCCAAATAGATGGCCAATGAGGACATGCCAACTAGATCCTTCTTCATGTGTTTCTGGGCTCCACCTACCAGAGGTTGTAGGACATAGGTGGTGACTTATCGCGGTCCCTATAGCCTTTAACAAGCTTGCATCTTCTCTCTTCGAGATGGTGGGGAATGGTATTGATCAACCATTCACTCTCAATAATCACCATTGATTATAAAACTTAAGCATTGGGATGAAATGTGACAGTTGGTTCTACACCTATGATCAAACACATTTCAGCATCTTGCAAGCTACACAATAGTTAAAGAGCCTTCACTTAGGACCTGCGAACTAGTGGGGAATGGCTTAGATTAATTCCCATGATTAGATGATCTTTAATCTTGCACATACAACAAAGTTAGTCATAAAGGAGGACATGATTAGGCTAATGACATTTTTACCCTTGAGGATGGATGACTTATACTTAATTCATTTAGGGGTGAAATATTAAAGCCTTACATTAGGGAAAATAAAACACTTCATGATTAAAGGTGACCAAACAGTTAAGACAAGGGGTTGGTAAAGGAATGCACCACGATGGCTCAAACGGTAACTTAAACAACTGGCAACCAGGTAGAACAATTCAACCTAGGATTAAAACACCCAAGGTTTAAGAGTAAAGCATTTGAAAACAAGGTTGAAAAGGTAAAACCTTAAACCCTATCTATGGGAAACATGTAACATGCCATTACCTAGCACAAAGGGACTCCATCAGATCATAAAATATTCATGGATTACTATGGACTCATATCTAGCTTTACAATTTTCATAAATGTGTAGAGACAACATCTTGTTGGTTCTACGAAATGAGGTATAGATAGATTAGTGGAAGATATAAAAAGTGCAATGGAAAATTTAGTATTACAAACATTTATCTTATTGAAGAGGGTACCCAAGTTAATGAAGGATTCTTTGAAGTTTTATCTCTTGAAATGTTTGACAAGGGGAAATGAGCCTACAACAATATTATAGGTGAGAAATGTATGAAGTGACAATGATTCAAATAAAATACAATTATTTGAGAAGAAAAAATGGAAAATATGAAGATGATAAAGTTGATATTCCCTAGTAGAGTAAGAAATAGAAAATAAGAAAAAAGGTGAAATGACTAATTGATTTATGTCATCTCTATAGGTAGCTACGAGAATCAAGGTTTACTATTGTTTTGTATTGCTTGCACTTGTTGTTTTATGCTTTCTTGTTTGTGGGGACCACCTTTTTTAATATTTGATATTTGTTTGGTTCTAGGGAAATTGTCATATTGTCCTTAGATGTCAAAGTGTTAGAGTGCTAGCTAATTAGAAAACCTAGATATTTGATTAGAGATCAAGAAGAACAAATAGCTTTCTATGAGTCACCATCCCCATCTAAACGAGCCTCAACATTTTAGGATTCATACATCCCCAATACAACATAGTGGTCCTGCAAATATCAACCCTATTAAAGGGCTAAATATTTACCAAACCAAATGGGCAATAAAAGGTCGGGTAACAACTAAAAGGGATATGCACCATTATAGTAAGTAGGGACACGAGGGCCAAGTATTAATTTTTGACATTATTTATAGTGAGGGAACATAAATACACATCACTTGCTTTAATGATGTAGCAGAATTGCATTATGATAGGATTGAGCTAGGTGATACTTATTATGTGTCAAAAGACTCGGTGAGACAAGAAAATAGGAAATTTAATAAGTTGAATAGCCACATGGAAATCATTTTGGATCAAAAATTGATATTGAAATGTTGTGACAATGAGGCCTTTTTCCTAGAAAAAGTATTTAAATTCATCTTGATAAATGAAATTGCAAATTGAAGCAATAAAATTTTGATTGATATTATTGGGGCTATGGTGCATGTAGGAAAGGTATCGACTATTCAAAGAAAGGATCGGTTTGAAACAATTCTTAGAACTATTAAACTTAATGATTTGTCATCCTTTTGCATTGATGTTAATTTGTGGGGTTCAAACTGGCAAGGAAAGGGTGATGAGTTGGAAAGGTTGTACACCCCTAGTTTGGTTGTCAACCTAGCTATTAAAAATGTGCATGTTGGATATTTTAATGGAACTATTGTGAACACAACCATGGTGACTCTGCTATACATAAATCCTAACATTTCAGAAGCATGGCCCTTGATCCAATGAGGATATATTGAGCCACCTACCATTGAGCCCTCCTAGATAGTACCTCAAAAAGTTGCTTTGTCAAATGGTAGAGTCATTATTGGATATATCTTGGATCATTGTCTTGGTTTGCCAAAAAAATTGCACCCTACTATCAAGATAATGGTCAAATATATTAAAATTGATGCATTTTGTTATGTTGCATGTCTCTTGCATGCAAATGGTAGAAAATGCAAGAAAAAGTGTGAAGAGTCCACCAAAAATATGTGGTTCTTCCCTAAATTCCAGAAAACTATAGTTGATTGTAACTTTTGATATTTTTTGCAGCTAAAGATGGAAGACCACACAGGCAAGATTTGGGCTACTGCTTTTTATCATGCTACAAAAAGATTATTGCATATGTCAACAAAGGAGCTTTACATGTTGCAATATGATTCTTTTGCTGCAATGACTACTGAGTCTGTTATCAATGGTATCACCTACACCTCTTTTTTTTCATTGTTCTTATTAAAACTCAAATCTATAATTCAGAAACAAGGCTCAAAACAATGATAGTCAAAGTTGCAAGAATTAAATTTGAAGTTGAGTGCAAGCTGTTGCTATCATATTTTTTTGCAATTTCCCTTGTCATGCAAGACTCTCTAGAGATAATTGTCATCCTGCCTTGAATTCCAAAAAACAATGCCTAATTGTGACTTTGGATATTTGTTATAGTTTCTGTTGACTAGACATTTGTTTACATTTCTTCCTTTGGACTACTTGTCACATCAAAAGACCTTTAATTTTAGTTGTTGTTTCTTTGTTGCTCATTTAACTAGTTATATATTAAGATAATGAACTATAATTTAAAATTTTTAACAAAAAAATATAGACTTCTTTTCTTTTGTATTGTTTATGTCACTTATAGTTTTGTTTCACTTTAAGTGTATGTTCCTCATTTTATTTTATGTTGTTTGGCTATATAGTTATCTCGCCCTATTTAACACATGTATCAGTATTTATAGTCATTCTTATATATACTTATGGACATGGTTGTATGCATGTATACATTTATGTATGCATATACATAAATATATATGCATGTAATTCAATTTTGTGAGTGCATACAACATTTTGATACGAATGTGTGTAGATATATGTGTCTATAATATAGTTGTATGTGTATATGCATGCAAAATTCAATGTTTATATGTATTTGTGACTTGTTTTAAATATCAATATAGTTATTTGCTTCTTGTCAATTTTAATTTCCACATACTCTTATCTCTCCATAATTGTTTCTATCTATAATGTTGGCTCCATTGAATCCATGGCTATTAAATGTTATCATGCCTTTGCATTCATGAGGGCACATCACATATGGTTATTTTCCACTTTCCTAGAGTTGCATTAAACTTTACCTTTTTTATTATATTTTCTACATAATGTTCAATGATGAGTATTCTTTACAGCCTATGCAATGCTTTTTTTATTTTGCTTGACTTGAGCTTATTAGAATTTGTTGTTGCACAAGATTCAAATGAAGAATGTAATTGAATTTTTTCATTTGATTTCTATCATTATAATATTATTTTGAATGTTCTCAGTGAATACAATATCTTGATAAAGTTGTGTGTAGATATATATGTGTTTATCATTCATTTGTATGTGTGAGTGTGTATGTTTGTATATGCATCTAATGCTTCTTGAATTTTCTCCCTACTACATTTGCATGTCTAATCATATGGCTCTTGGCTATAATATTTGTTCCGTATGTTGTGAAGATCAATCTACAACCCAACACTAAACAATGCCTTATTGAAAATAACATAAACTGCTCAATTACTTTGGTATGTTTAAAATGCAAGGTATTATTGCAACCATCACCAATATATGGAAGACATGCATGAAATAATGTTGTCGAGACAAGTTGTGCCAAGTGATGTTTATTTCTTCTACTCAGGAAACATACACATATATCTGCGTTTAAATGTATCTATATTTATTTTCACATGTATTGACAAGATAAGGTGTGCATATGTATGTATGTTTCTTACGAAAACACTTTTCATAGTGGTGGATCGTAATCTTGATAGCAGGTGTAGCTATAGAACAACAATCAACAATGTCTTATGGAAAATAACATAAACTGTTCAATTGCTTTGGTAACTTTAGAACTCTAATTACTACTGTGTCCATCAACACTATATGGAAAAAATAAATAGAACAATGTTGCTATTGGATTGTTTTATTGCTTTCCAACCATCACCTCTATATGGAAACCATAAAAGAAATAATATTTATTGCTTTGGAACAATTGCCTCTATATGGAAAATTTTAGCTAATAGGCTATATATGTGAACTTTTGTCAAAAAAATTATCGGCCTTCCCATTTTTTGAGGTGCTAAGTAGTAGTCAGCAATGCACATATATATTTGCATCTGCCTCCACATACATATGTATCAGTGTAAATTTTATTTTCCAACTACATCTGTTGTTTTTCATTTTCCTTTTCCTCTGTGTAGATATGTATGTTTGTCAAAGTAGATGTAGGAAACATATACTCATGGCCTCATTTTTTTTTTGGAAGATAGTTGTTATTTTTTTCCTCCTCAAAAAGGAACTCTTATGATAATAGGGTTTATATTAAGCATAATAAGAAACATTGATATCATCATTCATCATAGTGGTGGGTAGTGTATGTTCTTGCTCGGGGGTTTGGTGAGAGCCTATGAGGCTCCATGACCCAATATGGTAGGGTGGAGAGTAGGCCTTCTTTTATTTTGTTCCATTTTACTTTCCCTATGTGAAAAGATGTATATTTGTAGGGTTAGACATGGACAACATTGATCCCTATGGCATTGGGCTCTTGGTTGGGAAAAAGGTGGCATATATTTTTGATTTTTTAATTAGAAGCATTTGGTGCATTGATAGGGAATGCCAGCCTTTCTAGTTTTAAAGCCTCTGACCATTTGCTCACTAGTTGGGAAAAACATGTTAGGCTCCTTGGCACATGGATAGAGAGAGCTAGCTAAGTTAAACGATGGTTGGCATCAACATTAATTGTTGTATGAATTTCATTTAGTGGTGATGGTTGTAATAACAGCTGCCATTTAAAGCCTTGGAAAACATAGTGAAAGCCTACAACATTTTTTATCTTCCATTGTTGTGTTTCATTCTCTAGATTTCCCTACTACAAGAGTTGTAAACGATAGGTTCTTGGAGGTTATTTTGTGTTTTTTGCATGGGGAAATGGTTACAAAACCAATAGAAAAGCTTTCTCTATGATAAGTTTTTTTCCCATCTTTTACACATCACAACCAGTATTCATCCCTCTATGCAGATATGTATGTATGTGAGATCAAATGCAGAGAACAATTATATGTACTACTTCCTATGTTTATTCTTTTCAGAAGGTAGTTGCTTTGTTTTTATGTCTATACTTTAACTTCTCCATAGAAATTAATTGGTACTTTCCATCACATAGCCCTATGTCTATTCATTGAGAACTACCATAACATCTAACAAAAGAATAGGTACACATGTTTCAACTGATAGTTGCAGTTTTCCTATTGGACACCAGCATCGTGCACTTATTCAAATTGATTTTGTTAACTAAAACATGTGGTGCCTATTCTTGTGTCAAGTAATTGTCTCAGGCTTAGGATTTTCAAGTTCCTTTTGTAAAAAAAAATAGGGAAAACATAATCCACAACATGTGTCAAATTACATGTAGCCACATATCTATCTCAACCTTATCTATGTCCTCCTATCTTAGTGTAATGGTATCATAAAATAGATATTAATGATTCCATGAGTATTTCTACATATATCTATCAAGTATTACTATGTCTGGCTATTAGATACCTTCGTGTGCTTGAATGTAGACTTCCTTCTATCAACTTATAGTCTATGTTCTTCCAAAACAACCAACCACTTGTAAGTAACACTTGTCATTTAAAACCTCAAAAACATAGCAAACATCTTTGATGAGGGCAAGCTTTTGTGAAGGCGCAAGTGAATTTATCTATTGTGGAATTTATGTGAAGGTGGTTGAACATTATTTTGTGTTCTTAGCATGGGGAAATGGTTGCAGAAGCACTACAAAATTTTTGGTTGTGATAATTCTTTTCCCTTTTTTGCAGGCATGAATCTAGCATATAACAGTTAAAAATACACTCTATCATTCCAAGAACATCCCATAAAATAAATATAGGGATCAGTATGTATCAATGGAATTTGTATCTACTATGACATACATACATATCTGTACATAGGGGAAATACATTGTCCACC
Source organism: Sequoia sempervirens (assembly GCA_007258455.2). Lineage (NCBI taxonomy): Eukaryota > Viridiplantae > Streptophyta > Pinopsida > Cupressales > Cupressaceae > Sequoia > Sequoia sempervirens. The sequence continues at coordinate 113,591 of VDFB02283370.1, forward strand.
ACTGTGAACAATGGTGACATCAATATTCTATATAACACTCAAAATATAACTTATCATTCCAAAAATGTACCTGTGTTTATCAAAGTTGTTTGCATTTGCTATGACATACATCCAAATCTTCACATTGCATTGTTCATCACTATGGTCAATGGTTGCAACAATGTTCCAAATAACACTTAAAATATAACTTATCATTGCAATAATGTGCCAATAGAATAAACGCAGGGATGAGTATGTATCAATTTCCTTTGCATCTACTATGATATACATACATATCTTCACATAGGGAAAATCCATCGTCCATCACTTTGATCAATGGTGTCATCACAAAGACTTTTCTATTGCTTTTCAAACCATCCCCCCATGTATAAAAACACAAAACAAGTTATTTGTATTTATGTCAACTCACTGACAATAATAACAAACTTGAATACTTGGTCCTCACATCCTTGTTTA